>MPUH01000122.1:0-100800 GCA_001970955.1 Stentor coeruleus
GGAAAGGAAAAAAACTTACTTGTTATAGTCTTGCATATTGTTATATGCGGATTTTTATTCGCTTACACCCTTTCAGTACTGAATGCATGTGCGTATAGCATCAGCACATCATTAGTTTTGTTATAAAATCATAGTAAAAATACCACTTTTTTCATATAAAAACTTATGCTATATCGACTGGGGATCTAATCAAGATTCTTATGCCACTCTTTTCATTACATTAGACTTATATTAGAGAGGTACTTATTGAGAATATTGCTAGTATTAGTTCGACTGTGAATTTTGCTATGGTCTGTATGATTTCAGGGTTTTTCCAGTTTTTACTGAAATGTTTGGATTTATTATTACTTTTTTTCTTTGCTCTGTGCATGGCTTTTGGAAGGGGTTGCATTTGAAGGATCTTATTGAGAACAAGGGGAAAGATGAAAAGCTAAATTTTGTGAGAAATATATTTCCATTAGGTTTAAGTTAAAAGTAATAAGATTGAAGTTGATTTTTTTGTTTCAGGGTGTAGGAGGAGTATCGGTAGGTTGTGATATGATACTTTCCCAAATATGAAAAAGTTATGGATTTGGCATCTTTCTCAGAATTATCTTATAAGTTCAGGGTTGACTGAGAAAAATGTTAGTATCAGTTTGATGATATTTTTGGTGCGGCTTATATGGTTTTGAGCTGTTTCTAATTTTTTCTGAAATTTTTGGCACTTATTATTACTTTTTTTTCTTACTTTGTGTGTGGTTTTGAGGATATTGTGATAGATCTTAATTAGACTAGAACAGGATGAAGATTAAGATTTTAGGAGATATACATTTTTATTAGGTTCAAATTAGATAATAAAGTTTAGAAATTATTTTTAAGTTAGAAAGATAAGTAAGAGGTTGGAGGGTTTATGGATACAAAGATTTTGTCATTTCGGCATAATTTAAAATTTAAAAGATGTTGTTTTTATGAGATTTGAAATTTGATATGATAATAAATGTAATATTGATTGAGTGTTGTGTATTCGGAAATTCAACAGGTGGTAAGTATTTTAATTATTTGATTTTACTGCAATAAACACAATAAAGAGAAATTTTGAAATTATTTATTTGTAATTATTTAAAACAAAGCTCTTAAGTCTGTATGAAATGAATTATTCAATCATATTGTGAAAATATTCACACTAAAATACCAAAATTAAATTAAAAATTGCATGCATCAGAATTACACAGGCAAAAATTTTATTATACTAAAATTGAATAAAAGATAAAAATTTCACAGGCAAAAATTATACAAACTATATTTTCAGATTAGCAAAATTGCACAAACCCTAACTCGAATCCATTATAATCCTGCATATATTATTTCCCATTTTAAACTTGAACTTGAAGCACAAATCCAAACCTCTAAATCCAAAATCCTAAACCACACAATAAATAAAAACAATTTCTCTACCTTTTCATAAACAATTAATCCATCTATCCTGAAAAAAAGATTTTTTAAAATAATAATGAAATACTCTCCAGGTAAAGTTTGGAAACTAGCTCTGCACATAGTCCTTGGGGGATTTATGCTTTGTTATATTCTTGGGGTCTTTAATACATGTTCGGACAACGTTTCAGCATCTTTAAATTGGGGAGACATGAAAAACACTTTTATTACTGTTTTCAGTACAATTGTAACTGTTGGTATGCTTATTGGATCTATGATAGCTGGGAAAATGATGAATTATTATGGAAGAAGAAAATCTATGATGATGACTGATATGCTTGTGATGATTTCTAGTGGGATTACTGTTATACCTTTTACACCTACTTTTGCTATTGGTAGATTTTTATCAGGGATTGCTGCAGGGATTTTTATGGTCTGTTGTACCTTTTACACCTACTTTTGCTATTGGTAGATTTTTATCAGGAATTGCTGCAGGGATTTTTATGACAATTCCTGTAAGTTTTGTTAATGAAGTTACTCCTGATGAAATGATTCCTAAGATTGGTCCATTGGTACAAATATCAACTAATGTTGGATTAATTTTTGCTTATGGTTTTGGATTACCTTTGCCTACTGGGGATTATGATTCAAATAGTTTTAATTGGTGGTGGGTGTTTATGTTTTTATTCCCAGGGTTTGTTGCTTTGTATCAGTTTTGCTACTTTCTTTTTGTTTGTAAGCATGATAGCGCTTTGTGGCTTATAAGAAAAGGGAGGACTGAAGAAACAATGCGATCGCTTTTGATGGTTTATACTGAAGAAGGTGTGAATGACGGGCTTGAGCGCTTTAATCCAAAAGCGAAAGATGGGGACGAAGAAAAAGGTCAATCAAATAAAGAAGTCTCTCTAAAACAGATTTTCACTGAACCCAAATACCGAAAAATGCTAAGAATCGGCATCCTTCTCGGCGTAATCCAACAAGTTTCAGGCATAAATGCAGGAATTTTCTACTCAACAAGTATTTTCAGTAAACTAGGAGGAGGACTTTTTATGTCTCGTCTTTTCACATTCATAACCGGCTTTGTCTTCATGATAGCTTCCATAGTTTCAATCCCTTTACTCAGCAAATACGGTAGAACCACCTTATTAATCTCAGGCCAAATCTTGCTAGCATTAGACTTATGTGCTCTTGGGATTATGACTTCTTTTCCCGACTCTCCGATGATTCTTCAAATAATTGGTGTCATGCTTATATTTGTGTTTTTCTCATATTCCTTAGGAGCTACTCTATGGCTTTATCTTGGAGAAGCTATGATTGAGCAGATTTTAGGGATATCCGCAGCGGCAAATTCAACTTTTGTGTGTATTGTCACAGGGGTTTTCCCTATAGCAGTAGAGTATCTTGGGATAAACTATGCTTTTTTCTTCTTTGGTGCATGTATGATACTAGGAACAATATATTGTTATTGTGATTTGGTTGAGACAAAAGACAAGTCCAAGCAAGAAATAATGAACCGCATGCTACACCTAGATTAATTAATATGGGATATAAGGAAAAAAACTTACTTGTTATAGTCTTGCATATTGTTATATGCGGATTTTTATTCGCTTACACACTTTCAGTACTGAATTTATGTGCGTATAGCGTCAGCACATCATTAATTTTATTATAAAATCATAGTAAAAATGCCACTTTTTTCATATAAAAGCATATGCTATATCGACTGGGACTAAAGAAGCAATGCAATCCCTTTTGATGGTTTATACTGAAGAAGGTGTAAATGATGGGCTTGAGCGTTTTAATCCAAAAGTGCAAGTTGGGAACGAAGAGAACGATGAGAACGAAGAGAACAATGAGAACGAAGAGAATGATGAAAATGAAGGAACAATGAGAATGAAGAGAACGATGAGAACAATGAGGATAAAGAGAATGAAGAGAAAGGTCAATCAAATAAAGAAGTCTCTCTAAAACAGATTTTCATTGAACCCAAATACCGAAAAATGCTAAGAATCGGCATCCTTCTCGGCATAATCCAACAATTTTCAGGCCAAAAGCGAAAGATGGGGTCTCTCAAAAAGGTCAATCAAATAAAGAAGTCTCTCTAAAACAGATTTTCACTGAACCCAAATACCGAAAAATGCTAAGAATCGGCATCCTTCTCGGCGTAATCCAACAAGTTTCAGGCATAAATGCAGGAATTTTCTATTCAACAAGTATTTTCAGTAAACTAGGAGGAGGACTTTTTATGTCTCGTCTTTTCACATTCATAACCGGATTTATCTTCATGATAGCTTCCATAATTTCAATCCCTTTACTCAGCAAATACGGTAGGACTACTTTAATAATCTCAGGCCAAATCTTGCTAGCATTAGACTTATGTGCTCTTGGGATTATGACTTCTATTCCTGGTTCTCCAATGGAACTTCAAATAATTTGTGTCATGCTTGTATTTGTGATTTTCTCATATTCCACAGGAGCTACTATATGGCTTTATCTTGGAGAAGCTATGATTGAGCAGATTTTAGGGATATCCGCAGCGGCAAATTCAACTTTTGTGTGTATTGTTACAGGGGTTTTTCCTATAGCAGTAGAGTATCTTGGGATAAACTATGCTTTTTTTTTCTTTGGTGCATGCATGATATCAGGAGCTATATATTGTTATTGTGATTTGGTTGAAACAAAAGGCAAGACCAAGCTAGAAATAATGAACCGCATGTTACACCTAGATTAATTAATATGGGATATAAGGAAAAAAACTTACTTGTTATAGTCTTGCATATTGTTATATGCGGATTTTTATTCGCTTACACCCTTTCAGTTCTGAATACATGTGCGGATAACGTCGGCGCATCATTAGATTGGGGAGATAATCAAGATTCTTATGTCACACTTTTTAGTACCTTAGTTCCAATTGGCGCTATTTTTGGAGGTATGGTTACTGGAGTTTTATCTAATAAATACGGAAGAAGGGGTTCGATAATGATTATGGACTCTGTGATGTTTTTTGGAAGTTGTATTGTTGTCCTACCATCAACATGGTCCTTTGGTATAGGAAGGTTTATAACAGGTGTAGCTTCAGGGTTTTTTCTGACTATTGGACCTATTTTTATTAACGAAATCACCCCAGATGAACTTATTCCAACTTATGGGCCAATAGTTCAAGTGTCAACTGATGCTGGTATTGTTTTTGCATACTGTCTAGGCCTTCCATTACCCACAGCAGACTATAAAGATGATGATTTCAATAACTGGTGGATTTTCATGTTTTTCGTCCCAGGAATCCTAAGTTTCTATCAATTTTGTTACTTTTTACTATGCAACAAACATGAAAGTCCTCTTTGGCTCCTACGCCATGGTAAACAAGATGAAGCTATCCTCGCTTTAAAACAAGTTTATAACGATGAAGATTTAGAAAATGGGCTAAATAGATTTGATAGAAACTCAGAAGAAGATGCCAAAATTATCAGTTCTGGGGAAAAAGAATACAGTTACTCTGAAATCTTCAAATCAGAAAAATTCAGAAAAATGCTTAGAATTGGGATCATGCTTGGGATTATTCAACAATTCTCTGGAGTTAATGCTGCTGTCATTTACTCAACTTATATTTTTGAAGAATTAGGTGGAAATACTTATATGGCAAGAATATATACAACAATAACTGGGATTGTATTTCTTACAGCATGTTTTCTTGCTATTTTCTTATTAAAAAGATTTGGAAGAAAAACTTTATTGATATTTGGCACATTATGTATAAGTATTATTATGTTATTACTTGGTATTGTTACTTTTTTAGATTTTCATATTATTTATGCAGTTATTTTGATTAATGTTTTTTATGTGTTTTTTGCGTTTAGTCTTGGAGCTACATTGTGGACTTATATTGGAGAAGTGCTGATTGAGAAAATTGTTAGTATAAGTTCGACGGTGAATTTTATTATGGTTTGTGTGGTTTCTGGGATGTTTCCAGTTTTTTCTAAGATTTTTGGCATTTATTATTGCTTTTTTTTCTTTGCTTTGTGTATGGCTTTTGGGGCAATTTATATTTGGGAGGATCTTATTGAGACCAGGGGAAAGACAAAAACCCAGATTTTGGGAGAAATGTATTTCCATTAGGTTTTAGTTAGAAGTAATAGGATTAGAATTTATTTTTTTAGGGTGTAGGAGGAGTATTGGTAGGGTGTGATATGATGTTTATTAAAATATCGAAAAATTGTGAATTTTTGGTGGGCTGTTTATAATTTTTTCTGAAACTTTTGGTATAATTTTAGATTTAAAAGGTATTGCTTTTTATGAGACTTGAAATTTGATATGATAATAAATGTGATGAGTGTTGTGTATAATTATTCGAAAATTCAGCAGGTGTTAAGTCTGTATGAAATGAATTATTCAATCACACTATGAAAATTTGCACACTAAAATACCAAAATTAAATTAAAAATTGCATGCATCAGAATTACAAATGCAAGAATTTCACTATTCAAAAATTGCATGCACGATAAAAATTTCATGCGCAAAAAATTATACACACTTCAATTTCAGATTAGCAAAATTGCACAAACCCTAATTCGAATTAAACCAAAACAATTTTCTCTACTTTTTTCATAAGCAATTCATCATCTATCCAAGCGAAAAAAAAAATTTATAAAAAAAAAATGAAATATCTCCAGGTAAAGCTTTGAAACTAGCTCTGCACATAGTCCTTGGAGATTTATGATTTGTTATACCATTGGGGTCTTTAAAACATGTTCTGACAATTTTCATATAAGAATCCCTTACCCCTTATCCCTATATACAGCGTTTCAGCATCTTTTTATTAAGGAGACGTGAAAAATACATTTATTACTGCTTTCAGTACAATTTTCAGTATGCTTATTGAATCTATGATAGCTGAGAAAATGATGAATTATTATGGAAGAAAATTTATGATGATTACTGATATACTTATGATGGTTTCTAGTTGGATTACTATTGTACCTTTTACACCTACTTTTGCTATTGGTAGATTTTTATCAGGGATTGCTGCGGGGATTTTTATGACGATTCCTGTAAGTTTTGTTAATGAAGTTACTCCTGATAAAATGATTCCTAAGATTTGTCCATTGGTACAGATATCAACCAATGTTGAGTTGATTTTTGCTTATGGTTTTGATTACCTTTGCATACTGAGGATTATGATTTAAATAGTTTTAATTGGTGGTGGGTGTTTATATTTTTATTCCTAGGGTTTGTTGTTTTGCATCAGTTTTGATACTTTCTTTTTGTCTTAAAGCATGAGATTGTGATTTAGTAGAGTATCTTAAGATAAACTATTCTTTTTTCTTCCTTGGTGCATGTATGGNAGTAGAGTATCTTAAGATAAACTATTCTTTTTTCTTCCTTGGTGCATGTATGGTATTAGGAATAATATATTATTATTGTGATTTGGTTGAAATAAAAGGCAAAGTCAAGCCAAAATAATGAGCAATTTTACACCTAGATTAATAAAATGGGATATAAGGAAAAATATTTGCTTGTTGCAGTCTTGCATATTGCATTATGTGGATTTTTATTCGCTTACACCCTTTCAGTGATGAATACATGTGCGGATAACATCAGTGCATCATTAGATTGGGGAGATAATCAAGATTCTTATGTCACACTTTTTAGTACCTTAGTTCCAATTGGTGCTGTTTTTGGAGGTATGACCGCTGGGATTCTATCTAATAAATACGGAAGAAGGGGTTCGATAATGATTGCGGACTCTGTGATGTTTTTTGGAAGTTGTATTGTGGTCCTACCATCAACATGGTCCTTTGGTATAGGAAGGTTTATAACAGGTGTAGCTTCAGGGTTTTTCCTGACTATTGCGCCTGTTTTTATTAACGAAATCACCCCAGATGAACTTATTCCAACTTATGGACCAATAGTTCAAATAACAAATAATATTGGTGTTGTTGTTGCATATTTTCTAGGCCTTCCATTACCTTCAGAAGACTATAATGATGATGATTTCAATAACTGGTGGATTTTCATGCTTTTCGTCCCAGGAATCCTTAGTTTCTATCAATTTTGTTACTTTTTACTATGCAACAAACATGAGAGTCCTCTTTGGCTCTTGCGTTACGAAAAAAAAGATGAAGCTATCATCGCTTTAAAACAAGTCTATGACGATGAGGATCTAGAAAAAGGGATAAAAAGATTTGATAGAAGCTCAAAAGAAGATGCCAAACTCATCAATTCTGGGGAAAAAGAATACAGTTACTTTGAAATCTTTAAATTAAAAAAATTCAGAAAAATGCTTAGAGTCGGGATTATACTTGGGATTATTCAACAATTCTCTGGAGTTAATAGTGCTGTAATTTACTCAACTTATATTTTTGAAGAATTAGGTGGAAGTACTTATATGGCAAGAATATATACAATAATAACTGTGATTGTATTTTTTATGGGATGCTTTCTTAGTATTCTCTTATTAAATAAATTTGGAAGAAAAACTATGTTGATATTTGGAACAATAAGTTTAAGTATTGTTATGTTTTTACTTGGTATTGTTACTTTATTTGAATTTCATATTATTTTTGCAGTTATTTTGATTAGTGCTGTTTATGTGTTTTTTACGGTTAGTCTTGGAGCTACATTGTGGACTTATATTGGAGAAGCACTTACTGAGAAAATTGCTAGTGTTAGTTCAACTGTGATTTTGTCTATGGTCTGTGTTGTTTCGGGGCTTTTCCCAGTTTTTACTGAAATGTTTGGAATTTATTATTGCTTTTTTTTCTTTTCCTTGTGTATGGCTCTTGGGTCAATTTATATTTGGATTGATATTACTGAGACAAGGGGAAAGACGAAAAACCAGATTTTGGAAGAAATGTATTTCCATTAGGTTTTAATTAGAGTAATAGAATTAGAATTAGAATTAATTTTTTTAGGGTGCAGGAGGAGTATTGATAGGGTGTAATAAATACACTTTTCTAATAAACCAATAAAACTATTATAAAAATGGGCAAGTCGTTAAAAGATTTAAAGCTATTGAAAAGTCTCTATACGCATTTCTAGAAAAATTCTTGATGCGCATATAAATTAACCTATAGAAAAAATTTAAAAAGTTTAGATAAGAAATTCTTCAGAAATTGTTGCAGAAGGTTTTATAATTGTTAACTTTATTTTTTTTTCAATATTCTTGGTAGAACTTTACTTGAAAGGATTACAAAGAAAGTATACGACTATATATAATATACTATATATTTTTTTTTTTGCAGAAATTATAGTAATCTTTTTATAACGTAAATTTTGATGGTACTAACAGGTAAATAAGAAAAAAAAATATCAATAATTATATAAATATCAAGAGTAAACTGTGTAATTTAGATAAATTAATAAAATAAATAAATATTTGAAGACAAAAACTTATAGCGTAAGCGATAATTTTACCATAACTATAATCAAATAAAATTTATACATATAAATAACATAAAATCCTTATGCTATTTATAGCATTTTAAATACTAATTATCTGATAATTTCATGCATTTTCAAACATAAAAACACAATCCAGTATGATATTATAAAATGTTATATCAGAAAATCATCAGCTGAAATTATTTGAGGACTTATAGACTTAGTACTTTTTATTGGTGGTGCTTCAATCTCTATTATAGGTATTGGGTAAATAATTGGAATAGGAAGTCTAGTCAATGTAATTTTATATTTATTATTACTAAATGTCAACCTTTTTTATAATCTTCTCATTCATCTAAAAACTAAAAATCCACAATACATCCTACCTATTTCTCAACAATCATCAAAAATCTCCTATTTTTTTTTATGCTTTCCAACTATCACATATAAAATCAAAATAATTTCCATGGTAAAATCACGGGCTAATAAATGGCAGGAAAACCTAAGCCTGATGCTAAAAAGACATCAAAAGTACTTAAAAAAGGTCTCCATCAACGAAAACACAAAAAGTGGACAACTGTAAGGTTCAGAAGACCAGAAACTAAAGTCTTATCAAGAAAGCCAAAATATGCTAGGACAAGTGTTGCAGGGAAAACAAGATTAGACAAGTTCTCAACTTTCCTTCAGCCCTTAGCTACTGAAAAGGCTCTCAAAATCATCGAGACTTTTAACACCCTGGTTTTCTTAGTTGATCCACATGCTGACAAAAAGCAGATCAAAAAGTACGCAGAACAACTTTATAACATCAAAGTTACCAAAGTTAACACCTTGATTAGGCCAGATGGAAAGAAGAAAGCTTTCATCAAGATTTCGCCTGAGTATGAAGGAGTTGATATTGCTAACAAGATAGGCATAATTTAGATATAGAATTTAGACTCTTAAAATTGTGTAGTTTTTGATGAATGAAATATATTTTTATTAAATTTTATATAAGATTATTGTTAGATTTTATGCTATTAGGTTATAGGTTTTAATTATTTTTGATTTTCTCAGTTTGGAAGGTGTAATTTTAGTTTTTTGGTTCAAGAAAAAATTATTAGGTAGACTGAGGTTAATATAAAAAAAAATCGCATGTGTATGGGTTGATACAAATAATTTCATGTATCTGTGAGTTAATACATGAATTTATAAATACAAAAATCTAAGCTATAAAACTTAATATTAAGTTATTTTATATAAACCAAAACATAACTTGTAAATTTCATATAATTCCATCAAATCATCTTCCTCATTATATTAAATTCACTTTACCCTTAAATAATTTTAATCATCCATTGATTTATAAAAACCATATCTTCCTCCTACTAAAAAAACAATCTTAAAAGCCTATTCTTATCTAAAAAATCATTATATTTATCCTACGAAAAACACAACTATTCATTCCCAGGCTGANAATCTTAAAAGCCTATTCTTATCTAAAAAATCATTATATTTATCCTACGAAAAACACAACTATTCATTCCCAGGCTGATAAAAGTACTTCAAACAGCAGCTGAGCATTTTCTTATCCTCAAAAGTGATTTTTCTCGACATAATCTGATGTGGCNCATTATATTTATCCTACGAAAAACACAACTATTCATTCCCAGGCTGATAAAAGTACTTCAAACAACAGCTGAGCATTTTCTTATCCTCAAAAGTGATTTTTCTCGACATAATCTGATGCGGTAAAGGCAAAATCCCAACAAGCGTAGTCTGTTTAAAAATTTCCGCAAACTGTTCCTGTTCAATTCCTTTCATTTCCTTAAAACTCTGAACAACTTTCTCACAGACATCACTAAATTCTTTACTTTTCTGTGATGAAATTTTATTAATCTTATAAATCATCGATGAATTTTGTAATAACCAATAAACCAAATAACATGATCCTCTCCATTGATACTGTATAAAATTATTAATAATTTCAAGTAAAATTTTCACAGCTTGAACTTCAGGTTCTGATTCAGACCAAGATGCTAAAGAAAAATCTTGTAATAATTTGATGATATTATGACTTGATATTGGACATAAAGTTTTTAAAACAGGGGAAATGTTGCATATAGCTGTGAGGAAAAGGTGAGAACAATGATCTGTTGCAGGATTTTTAGAAAGAATAAGTTTACTAAATGTGATTATAAGCAAATCTCCATAGTTTCCAGTAAAAAGTGGTAAGTCAAGTAAAGTGTTGTTAACCGAGGTGTTTAAACTGACACAAAATCTTCGATGTTCTGAGAATTTTATAATGATATAAGCGCATATAACACATATAAACTGATCTGGGACTTGAAGTAAAATATGTAGTATCGGGAAGAGTATATCGATCATATCTTTTTGATACACAATCAATTGTAAAAAACCGTTGTTTTCTTTAACCAGGGTAAAAAGCAATAATAAAACCTCCTCTTCTAACTTAAACGGTTTTTGTGACCCGGGTAAATATGTGTTTTTAGCAATATAAACACTATTCAGTACATCTTTTATAGCTTTCCATAAACTTATCAAATCTCCTCTTTCCCGAATTCCCGCTATAGCATTTTTAACCCTATTTCCTTTAGACCCTGTAGGACCTTCAGCAAAATTCAATAAACAAACAACTTGTAAACCAACTTTTATAGCTTTTTCCATATTTGGTGATCTCACATAACTAGCATAAGGTAAATTCCAAAACCCATAAGGGTTAAAACATATCAAAGTATTAAGTACTGAATAAACAGTTTGTAAAAACCAAATCTCAGTTATAAACAAATCAACTGTTTTACTTGAACTTTTATTTAAAGGAATATCAGATATCAAAAACTTAACCAGTGTTAAAAGTTCAAATCTTCTTTGCCATATAGGCTCAGGGACATCTGAAGCACGATCTTTAAGTAAAAGTCCTTCTTTCCATAGCATAGCTAATATAATCCCATCTGATTTTTCTATTGATAATGATGCATATACTGTATAAACTTGAGTATGAAGTAAACCTACACTACTTCTTATTGCCCTAAATGCTCTTGATGTTTCCCACCATAAACTTTCAGAAACTGGGAATTTGTATGATATTGGGATTATTCGTGCTAAAATTTTCACTGCGTTACTTGTGCAGGTTAATTGCTCAGAATCTAGGCTTAGGACTTGATTATAACTTTCTTCTAAAAGTTGGATTGAATAATCTAAAAGTTTTGTGTAGTTGTTACGATAATCTGATATTAGTCGACCTATGTCATCTTCAGATACCATTGAGTTTATATCTTCGATTGTGGATTCTAAGGTGAATAATGAGGGCCAGAAATCGTTACCATCATCTGATATGTCTTCGTTTACTAGTTGCTGAATGTGATCACGTAATATGGTTCGACTGTCACTATTACCCATTTTTTATGAGTTTTTATGTTTGGAGGTGTAGATTTGAGTGAGGGAATTTTTAAGGTGGGATAATTTAAAAGAATGTTGGAGAAGAGTGAATGGGTAGAAGTTTATGAAATTATTATTTTAGGTTTAGATTTAACGATTTTAGATGATTTAAAGTTTGATTAGGGTGAANGTGATTGTGTGGCTTTGTGGATTTTATTGGGCAATTATTTAAGAAAGTTGTTTGATTGGATGTGGGGATTTGGGTAAGGAAGAAAGGAAAGATAGGTTTAAGATATTGATTAAGATAAATTGGAGATAAAGTGATTAGTTAAAAATAGGTTTTAGGTTTAATAGGATTGTATTTAGCTTAAAATTGTCATTTTATTTATAAAATTTCGTAATTCGAATGCATAGTTTTAATTTTAATAATGCATACTTAATTTACTGTAAATTATATTGATTTTTATTTACATAAAGTATTACTGATAAAAAAATTACAAACTAAATACTTCTTAATAACATCCCATTTTGCACGAATCAACCCTTTATAATCTTATAAGAACATTTATTATATACCTTAAAAAAACTTATAAGAAGATAAAAAAGTAATAATTCCAGATAAAAATCCTACCTAATAATACTTGTACATTTTATTCTACAAAAAAAAACAAAAAATCTCTAAACCTCCAATTTAAACTCCAAACAATCTGCAAATAATTTATTGAAAAACATATAAATGAAAGGACAATATGCAAATATAAATCCTGGACTGCAGCGTTACCAAAAATACGCAATGACCCTTCATCAAGCCAGACTTAAACTGATACAAGACCGAAAAACTGTTGGTTTTTCAAATACCCCAACTCCTTCATTCAATCATACTCGTAAATACATTGATGACGGTAAATCATAAACAGAAAAAAGCATGAAATTTCTAAAGAAAATAAAATCCTTTTCAAAAAGCTCCTGAGCATAGCTAATCAAAAATCAAGAATCTCTTCACCAAAATTTATTGAAAAAAAGCCAAAACATTTAAGAAGTAGCAGTGAGGTTACAAGAAAATATAAAGAAAGAAAAATTGCACTTGAAAATGAACAACTAGCAAAGAAACTTATTAGCACAAAACCATCTATGATGAAAAAAAATTTAGATCAGAAATTTTTAGAGTATAAAAAGCTTAGGAAAATGCTTTTGAAAATAAATGTAGCGGAGTCTGTAAAATGTTGTGAATTGCCTAGGTCATCTTTTCAATAATGCTGAAATGAGGAATAATATTAATTTTATTAGGAAGTTTTGTGATATTATTATGGGTATGTGGGAAAGGGATTAAAGTGGATGTGAATATTTATGAATTTTATTATAATGTGTCTTTGAAACAAGAGAAGTTTCAAGATTGAGAAAAGATATTTGGAAATCTGATATAAAATGTTTATTAGGTTTTAATAGTTGATGAATGCTTAATGATAAGTTGATTATAAAAGTTTGTTAAATTAATATGGAAATACGTAAAGGTGAATTGAAGGACTTGGATATTTTGACTGAATTTACAAGTAATGTAGCATTTGAGACTGAAGGGAAAAGATTAGACCCTGAGACTGCCAGAAGAGGTGTGAGGACAGTTTTAGAAAACCCTAAGAAAGGAGTTTATTATGTTGCTGAGATTGATGGTAAGGCTGTTGGATGTTTGATGATTAATTTGCAGTGGGTTGATTGGCAAGAAATTTATAACTATTATATCCAATCAGTTTATACACATAAAGATTATCGTGGTCGAGGGGTATTTAAATCATTATATCATTATGTATATAATGAAGCTAAAGAAAACTCAGCATCTCTTCGTTTATATGCTGACTCTGATAACCTTAGGGCTATTGAAGTTTATAAACGCTTAGGTATGTCTGTTGCAGATTTCAGATTCTTTGATGTTGAATTTGCCTTTACTTCTTAGATAATCTTTATTAATCAAACAAGATTTTTACAATTTTTAACTTTAAGCTTATAGAAAATCTTATTATTATGTTGATAAAAGTTTCATAAAATTGTTGCCTGTTACATAAAAAGGTATTTTAAACTGAACAATTTTGTAAAGGATACAATTTACTGCATGTGGTGATAAGAAAATTGTGTTAGTTCAATAACCCTGCAAAAATTATCAATACCGAAAAGCCACAAAAAATTGAAAAAATATAAAAACCCAATCTAAACCTATACAGTTTTTCCTCTTCATTATCAAAATCCATCTAAAATTCTTCAACCAAACCTAAAAATCTAAACCTAAAAAAAATATACCTTTCTACATAACAATCCTATATAAAAAACTCTTCAACCAAACCTAAAAATCTAAACCTAAAAAAAATATACCTTTCTACATAACAATCCTATCCAAAAAACCAAAAAACAAAAAATCCTTAGCCATTTTCCATTTCAAATTCCTATCTAATAATCCCCATTCAATCATTTATTAACCTAACTTAATTATTCAGTCTTTCCCTCCTTTTCATGATCTTTAGACATTTTTTGCTTTTTATGTTCATTCTTCCAACACGACCTCAATTCTTTCCTAAACCCTAAAGTCGTCATAAAATGTTGTTTATCCTTCCCTCTAAATTTATCAACAAATCCTTCCAAAGTACAATTATCCCCATCTCCAAGTATATCATTCATAAAAGCCTTTTTAAACAGTTTCCCTCCTCTCTCAATTTCCTCTAAAAACACAATCGCATGATCATTTTTAGGGTTTTTTTGCTCAGCCAATATTTTAAGTTTCTTAACATTTACATCAAACATAGTCTTAAACATCTTCAAATATGCTTCTCTATCCAAAACCTTATTATCAAAATGATCAAAAGCTTCAAACAAGAGTTTTGCTTTGATTTCTGCTGAACCTGAAGATAAGAATATCCCAATAACTAATAAAGGTTCTAAATGATAAGCCTCTTCTCCTTTAAATTGTTGATAAAAAGCTTTAATATTTTCTTGGGCATTTGAATATGAGACTGCTAATTTTAGATGATTGACTATGTGATTGAAATGAGAATCATTTATTGACCCACCAAAAGAATATTTTCTATGGATTAGGTCAACTTCTTGTACTTGATGGTTTTGATATCCTAATTCTTGTTCTAAGTCTTGTAAGTAAGATTCTTCTTCACTCATTTCTTGTCTTGATGAGGAACAACCCATTTTTACTAACCCATTATATTCGTTTTTTTTTAAATTTGACTATGTTTTCTGGTTGATTTGGATATTGGAAGATTTTAGAAGTCTGATTTTATTGTTGGGAGGAGATTTTGATGATACTGTGAATAAGAGAAATATTTGGAGATTTTAGGATAGGGTTGTGTGAAATTCTGGGAATTAGTGATTTTATTGATGATATGGTGGAGTTTTAGTTTTGATTGAGGAGAAGCATGGATAAGTAAAGGAGTACTTGGGGGTTTTTAGATTTTAGGGTAGTGATTGTTTATAATCAAGGCTAATTTGGAATTTGATTGATGACACCTTAAAACAATAATTTATCACACCAAAAAGCCTAAACAAAACTCCATCTTTAAGGCAATTCATGAAATTATCCTAAACCCAATCCAAAGCCTTCACCAAAATCTAACTTTTATAAAAATCTCTGCTAATACTCTAAAATAAAACAAACCACTTCCTTGCATAAACAAATCCATCTTCAACCTTCTAATATTTCCCTAAAAAAACCCTAAACCACTTTCTAAATATAAAATTTCATATCCATTTATAAAATGTTTTGTCAATATTGGCTTATCTATGCTTCATCAGTATTGGCAATAAATCTTCATAACAACAAAGATCAGTCCAATAGTCTCAATTCTCCAGAGCCATTTAACGCATTTCGGAATCCTTCTTCAGGTGGTTTTTTAGAAATTTCAACTTCAATGTCATTATCAACAACGACAACAACCGATATAATTACCTTAGATGCTTCAGGTTGGACTCAAGGTTGTACTTGTCATCATTCTCCTAAAAATTTTATGAAAAACAGTGACTTTCTTGCTTATTCTTTATATATATCAGCCAACTGTGATTGTAGTTATTATAGAAAAGGACAACCAAAATGGGATGGATCATGCATTTGTGACTATACAAGTGAAAGTTTTGAATTTGAAACAGACTATTTAAATTATATCAATTATTTAGTAGAACATTGTTATTGTATAGAACAATGTGTTTGTACAACTGGGCATGAAACTTGCTGTCCAGCTTGTGAATGTATTACTGGTCTAGAACTTTGTTGTCCAGAATGTAAATGTCTTACAGGTACAGAAATCTGCTGTGAAAAATGCTATTGTGAAACTGGAACTGAAGCTTGTTGTAAAGATTGTTTTTGTCTTACTGGAACTGAAGCTTGCTGTTTTGATTGTCATTGTCTTACTGGTCTTGAATCTTGTTGCCAGGATTGTTTTTGTCTTACAGGTACTGAAGCTTGTTGTGATGATTGTAAATGTCTTACAGGTTTAGAATCTTGTTGTGATGATTGTGAATGTATACTTGGTACAGAAGCTTGCTGTCAGGATTGTTATTGTTTATTAGGTACTGAATTTTGTTGTGATACATGTGAATGTTTAACCGGACTAGAACTTTGTTGTGATGATTGTAAATGTTTAACAGGTTTAGAATCATGTTGTGATCAATGCGAATGTATTCTAGGAACTGAACTTTGTTGTGATCAATGTGAATGTATAACTGGTAATGAACTTTGTTGTCAATCTTGCGAATGTATCACAGGACTTGAAATCTGTTGTCAAGAATGTAAATGTATAACTGGTATGGAAATCTGTTGTGATCAATGCGAATGCTTAACTGGAAATGAAGCTTGTTGTCAAACATGTTCTTGTATTACAGGATTAGAATCTTGTTGTGATGATTGTGAATGCTTGACTGGAACAGAAACTTGCTGTGATCAATGCGAATGTCTTACTGGATTAGAAACTTGCTGTGATATTTGTGAATGTATTACAGGCGATGAACTTTGCTGTAAAGAATGTTTTTGTTTAACTGGTTTAGAAATATGCTGTTCTATATGTCAATGTTTAACTGGAACTGAAGCTTGTTGTGATGAATGTGAATGTTTAACTGGAAAAGAAATTTGTTGTGATGATTGTCAGTGTATTACTGGAGATGAAATTTGTTGTGATATGTGCCAATGTATTACTGGATTAGAATTTTGTTGTGATGAATGTGAATGTAAGACTGGTATGGAAATTTGTTGTGATGAATGTGAATGTATTACAGGTCAAGAGTTTTGTTGTGAAGATTGTTTATGTATTTATGGTTATGAACTTTGTTGTGATATATGCGAATGTATTACTGGTCAAGAAGGTTGTTGTGATGAATGTGAATGTTTAACTGGTGAAGAAACATGTTGTGATGAATGTGAATGTTTAACAGGATTAGAGTTTTGTTGTCAAGAATGTGAATGTTTAACAGGTGATGAGTTTTGTTGTGATGAATGCGAATGTTTAACTGGTGATGAAGTTTGTTGTGATGAATGTTTATGTTTAACTGGTACTGAAACATGTTGTGATATTTGTGAATGTATTACTGGTGATGAAGTTTGTTGTGATGAATGCTGGTGTCTTACTGGAACTGAAACTTGTTGTGATACTTGTGAATGTATAACTGGTAATGAAATTTGTTGTGATATGTGTGATTGTATAACTGGTATTGAACCTTGTTGTGATATATGCGAATGCTATACCGGGACTGAACTTTGTTGTGATGAATGTGAATGCTTGACTGGAACTGAAACTTGTTGTAAATCTTGTGAGTGTATAACTGGAACTGAATCTTGTTGTGATGAATGTGTATGTTTAACTGGTAATGAATTATGTTGTAAAGAATGTGAATGTATAACTGGAACTGAAAGTTGTTGTGATGAATGTGAATGTATTACTGGGGAAGAATTATGTTGTGATCAATGTGAATGTGTTAATGGTGATGAAAGTTGTTGTGATCAATGTGAATGTGAAACTGGAGAAGAAGAGTGTTGTGATCAGTGTGAATGTGAAACTGGGGAGGAAGAATGCTGTCAACCATGTCCTGAAGCAGAGATAGAGAATGAGATACAAGGTAATGAAAATATTGATATGGTTTATGATATTGAGATATTGGTTGATGATAGTTTAAGCAAAGAACTCAAGGAATGTATTGATTCAGTTAATTAGATAAAAATAGATAAGTTTTGGTGAAGAAGTTGAGAAATTTAAGATAAGGTTGATATGGGTATAAGATTTGTAATTTAGATAATGGGATTGTGAGATGAAGATTGAGATTTTTTTAGATAGAATTGATTGGATGATATAAAATATTATCATCTTTCTATCCAACAATTTTCATCATAGATTATTATTAAAAGGTAGAAAAGTGAAAAAATAATACGGCAATTTTAGCATAACCTAATCCTAATCAATCTTAGTTTTATATGAACTATTCTAATTTTCGTCACTTTCTTCAAGATACGTTAAACGTTCACGTTCAGTTTCTTTAGCTTTGATTTTACTAGCTTTTTTCCTGTTTTTTTCATCTACAAGGCTTTGATATTGAGAGTTTTTAGCTTTGTAAATCAGTCTTTGAGATATATCTTCTTTACCTTCACTAAATGGTATATTCAAAGATCTTTTTATATTAGTTTCAGATTTATCAACTTGCGGAAGGAACTCTTCAGGGATTTGTACGGACTCAGATTTAACTTTGAAAAGATCTTCTTCAGGGTCAGTAGAAGTTGTTAAGCCTTGTTTGGCAAGTTTTATTGCTTTGATTTTTTGTTTGAGTTTTTCTAGTTTTGTCATTGTATGTGGCTCAACCTTAACAACATTGACTTCAGGCACGCTAACCATTCCAAATGACTCAGCAAATTCCTTCAGCGGCAAACCTTGTATATTAAAAATTTCTTTATTTGGCATCAAAAATATACTCCTCACATACGATACAAAAGCTCTTTCTGCTAAATGCTTAATATCATGATACTCCGCAACAATCCCTTGCAAACTTCCTGTAATATTATAAGTCTTACTAGGATTCGGAGTAAGTTTTTTAACCTGAATATTCTTTTTGCCAAGTAATTCTAAGAACTTTATCTCTGAAGGCAACAAAAAAATAACCCCATTTCCACCAGACTTATATCTTGCCGTCCTGCCAATTCTATGCACATAACTCTCAACATCTTCAGGACAGTCAACTTGTACAACCCAATGAACCAAAGGGAAATCCAGTCCTCTAGCAGCAATATCCGTGCAAAACAGCACAGCCTCCGTTTTCTCCATAAACGCATAATAAATTGCAGTCCTTTTCGATTGTTTCTGTTTACCATGTATTTCCATAATCTGTATTCCCGGATGCAGCATCTTAAAACTCTCATAAACAAACCTCACTTGCTTACAAGAACTTAAAAAAACAATAGTTTTATGATGCAAATGAGTCTTCAAAAACGAAAAAAGCAAATTAAACTTATTCTGTAAATCAACTTCAATATAATACTGACTAAGTTTTTTCTTAATAGCCATCTCATCTTTGTTAGGTAAAACATTAATATACTCATATTCACTAAGTGAAAGCCTAGACAACTCACGTAATGATTTCGAAAGTGTTGCTGAAAATAACACAGTCTGTCTTGTAAGAGGTAAATACTCAAGTATCAAATTTAAACTTTCTTCAAACCCCATTTCTAATATCCTATCCGCTTCATCTATTATAAGCATTTTCAAATTGTCTAAATTGAAATCTGGAGTTTCTTGAAGGTGTTGAAGAAGTCTTCCAGGTGTTGCTATGAGGATATTGATTGAAGCTATGCTAATTTGTTCATATTTTATATCTTTACCACCAATAATCAGCCCTGCAGAAAAATTGTGATATCTGCCTACTTTGTTTAAGGTTTCAAAGAGTTGGATACCAAGTTCACGAGCTGGGGCTATTATAAGAGCACCTAAACCATCGATACTTGACCATTTTTGTCGGTAGAGATTTTCTAGCATTGGCACTAAAAAAGATAAGGATTTACCTGAACCTGTTAGGGCTGTACCAAGAACATCTCGACCAGCTAAAATATGGGGTATTGAACCACGTTGGATTGGGGTCATTGTATGCCAATCATTTTCTGTTAAGGCTCTTATTGTGTTTTTTGATATTGGGAGCTCTGAAAACTCGTATTTAAGAAGATCAGCAGAACAAGAGTCTTTACCTACTGGAACCACACCGGTATCGGGAGTTTCAATTTTTATCCTTTTTTCAAGGGATTTGGATTGGTAAAATGCTGGTCTCTTGTACGGTTTTTTCATTATGCTTTTATTTGAATTACTTTTTTTTTTAGCTTAAGTTGGATTTAGGGTGTTAAAAGTTTATTTTTTGGGGATGAAGTTTAGTTTTGGAAAGGATTTTTTTGATATGAAGTAAAAGATTTTTATTGTTATTTTAGTATTAGATTTAGTGATAAATTATAGTTTTTTAGATGTATTGATTTCTAATATAAAAACACCATGCTGAAATAAAATGGCAAAAGTAACTTGATTCGTATATTTCATTTATAATATATATTATATCTAATAAGAATCTTATAAAAGCCAAATAGAAACTCTTTATAAAATCTCCAACAAAAAAAAATAGTCTAATCTCTACTCCCACAATTTCAAATCATCCCTAACACCCTAACCCATAAAACTAAATCTTTAGAGCCTAAAATCTATAACCTCATCATATTCCTTTATGTTTTTCCAGGATTTAATTATAAATCATCATTAAAACCATATAAAACCTTCAACATACTTTCTCTAATTCACAAAACTCTTAAACCCAAAGCTTATAATTTTCAAGACAACTCTAAGCCGTTTCTTAAGAAAATTTAATTCAATAAAAACTCATTAAACCATACTATTAAAATGGGCTGTCTTGTAACCAAATCCACACTTCTTCGATATCAAGAAGAGCTTTCTTCAACCCAATCAAATCTTGAAAAGCTCGAAGAAAAACTTAGACAACGCCAACAAGAAAATGAAATAGAAGATATTGATTATGATGACCGCTTAGACTATCTTTCATATCAAGAACAGCTTAGAACAAAGCAAGTTTTATCAGTACTAAGCAAGTATTTAGGTATTAAAAGTATACAAAGCATAGAAAACCCTAGTTTTCAAATAGACCCGATTGAATACTTGCATAAACGCTATAAGCAAACTGAGCATTCACAAAAAATCTCTAGTAATATTGCTGGGACAGCAGAAAAACTTACTATAGCTCATGGGCAGAAAATTATTATCATAGACGAAAGGATTAAAAGTTTAGCTGATTTTGTTAAAACTAAACTGGAAAATGGAATTGAGGCTTATGAAGAAATTACTCAAAGATTTCAAAAACTTTATAAATATGATAGTTTGGATGAACTTATTGATTGCTTGATTAAAATGAATGAACTTCAGAAAGATTTGGAAATATTACAGAGAAGATGTGATTACAAAAAGTTTATTTTAAACCAAGAGGCTAAAGTAAAAGCTAAAGAAGATTCTCGTATACGTATTATTGAGTTACAAAAAGATATAGATAATCTCAATTCAAATTGGGCTGATATGAAAGATAAAGAACGACATGATGCTGAAGAGTATCAAAACCTTCAAGACACTATAGAAAAGTTAAATACTGAAATATCTTCATATACCCAAGAAAAAATCGAACTTTCTAAATATCTTGAAAACTTCGATCAAAGCCTTCAAGGACTTTCTCAAACAAAAGACCTTTATGAATCTAAATGTTTAGAATATCGTGAATTAGAATCTGAAATTGATTTAGAAACTAATAAAAGTTTAGTATTAGAAAATCCAGGTGATATACAAGAACTAAAAACCCAATATCAAAAATTAAATGACGATATTTGTGAATTAAAATCACAATTAGCATATTTAGAATCATTACAAAATGCTCGATGTGAAGAGTTGAAAAATAGTATAAATGAAGAGATTATAAGAAAAGAATCTATGGTTAAAGATTTGGAAATTGAAGTTTTAGAGAAGGAGGAAGAGTTTAATCAAAGTAAAAATAGTTTTAAGGAAAAGATTATGATGCAAATGGCTGTGAGGATTATTGCTTCACTTAAAGAAACCCCAAAGTCAGTTTTTAGTAAATGGAACTCATCGGCAATGGCTGTTGAGAAAAAGTCAAAAGTTGAAGAGGAAATAAAAGTTGCTAACCCTTTTATGAATGCTTATGGGAAATATCCAGATGCTGAGCCTTGGGATCCTGTTAAGCTTAGTGGGTTTTTTGACGAGTTAATAACAGAAAAAATAAAACAAGATACTATAAGAATAAAAGATGATGGGATTCCTTTACAATTACATTCATTCCTTTTAGCTTATATTAAAAACTTACACGATGCTACTGGGGAGACAGAAAAGCAAATCGCAAGTTTGATGGTAACAATAATCCCTGAAACAACTACTGATCCTTTAACCTTAATATATCGACGTATGTTAGGTTTATCACGTGATTGTTTTCCTTATCATTTTGTTTTTTTCTTAACATCATCTATTAATGATTTCAATACTCATAAAGATGAATCTCAAGATGCAATTCATTTTGATAAAGCTATTGAATTAATAGATTCTTATGTTTCTGGGAATAAAAACCTTGGTTCTAAGATATTATTTTCAATGCGTCCACAAGGTATTAGTATTGAAGATTATGTTTTGTTTCATTTGAAAAAAGAGTTAAACAAATTGTCGTATGAGTTTACACAATTATGTGATAGTTCGCAATCTTTTATGGATGTCGCGACAAATGAATTGAATGTTTATGTCCCAGTTGAAGTATTGGAAAAGTTTAAGAATATGTGTGAGAAAGAGTTTGATGTTAATTTTGATATGAAGATAGAAATGAGTATAAACACATTAAATACTTCGAAGTTTATGATAAAAAAACATGAATTCCTTGCTGGAATAATTGAAATTTTCACTGAACAACGTTTAGCTGAAGTTAAAACCCTTGAAACCAAACTTAAATCAACCCCTGAAATAACTGAAGAAATCTTCCAAAAACTCATAAATGAAATAGACCCTTCAGTGAATCCAGAAGAAATATCCAAGCTTTTTTCTGAGTCAATACAAGACACAACTGATATTTCTTATATAAAATCAATAAACTTTATACAAATTGTCATGAAATATGGAATTGGAGGCTATGGGATTGGGAATTTTAAAGCAAATATGCTAGGGGATATTCTTAAAAAAATGCTTAAAAGATTAACATCAAGAGATAAAATATTGTCACCAATTGAAGATTTTAAAGAAATCAAAAGGAATTATGTTCCTTATAAAGTTACGCTTAAAGGTGTAGGGAGTTTACCAGAAAAACATCGAGTTTCAACACCTGTATCAGGACTTTTAGCTCCAAAACAAGTGAAGAAATTGTCGGAATTGAGAAAAGGTTTATCTCCAACAAATTCTTCTGAAAAAAATCTTAGAAGAGCTGCTAAAATCCTCAGTCCGATTAGGTCGCATTTTAGTTTTAAATGAGTAGATTTCTTATTAAATATAGGGTTTTAGTTAAGATGGATTTTTTATTTGGTTTTGATAAATTCTGGGTGTTAGGGTGTTAGTGTAGTAGAGGTAGGAATTAGGTTTTTTTTATTTTAAGGGTATAAAATACACTTTTTTATTTATGGTTTTATAGAAATTAGATATATAGAAAGATAGAATTTGCTTTTTTCTTTATGTATGGAATTAGGTATATTTAAAAAAAATAGTCAGTTCAGCCTAAAAAGATTATTCATAAAAACCTAAGGACATTTTAAAAAATCTTAATACTCAAGGCAAAACTCGACTAAAGCCAAAATTTTCAAGAATTCCCAGCTTTCTCTAAAATGCATCTTAGGAAAAACTAGAACCTATAAAAATTACTAAACCTCATTATATCACATACTAAAAATTGTAATTTACAAAAATAATAATAAATCAAAAATCAAACCAAATTTGAATCTAAAACAATAGTATTACAATGTATTTTCTAGATAAGTGTAGCCACTACTCATTACATAATTTTTTAGATCAGCGTATATAATCTCTAGGTTTTATAATTTTGATAGGATGCTCGAAAAAATACCTTTCTATATATCCTTTAAAAATCAAAAACCAGGCTTCTCATAATATAAAGTATCAAAAATTACACTTTGATATACTTAAAATCATAGTTAAAGAAGATGGAAATACATCAATTCAGTAGAAAGAGATGAAATATTATTAAGACTTAGTCATAGTATCTTAATATTCATACAATAAAACATTAATTCTAAAAAACCTCAATTTCTCTATAAAATTCTCACCTAATCTCCTCATCTTCCACAATAAAAACCCTTAAATCCTAATCAAAAAACTAAAACTCAATAAAACCTTAAAAACTATAAAAACCCAAACCTAAAAACTAAAATAACTTTAAAAAAATCATCCAATAATTTTTTTATCACTCATTCATAATAATAAATGCAAAGAAAAAACCCCAGACCAAAAAATCTTATAATAATAAGAACAGAAGTCGTGAAGAAAGTCTTCACTATGGAATAAATATCAAACATTTGAAGGCTTTAACTATATATCCTTACTACAAGATGCATCCTTAAAACTTACAGAAGGCAATTTAATTGAGTTTCAAAGACTCCGTATTCAACTTCGTCAAGTTTCAAATGCAAGTCCAAACCAGTTGTTTTTCCAGTTTGATACTAACAAAAATGGAAGGGTTAGTACAGAAGAAATCGTCAAATATTTTGAAACTAAAGGTGTACAATTACATCAAACCACTATGGTTAGATTAGTTTTTTATTATACAACTGATACTAAAGGGCTTAATTATAGTAAATTTGTCTCTCTTTTATTACCATCAGAAAGTAAATTTGAACCATTAGGTTTAGAATTATCTATACTTCTTCTTCCACATCAATATGATCTTTTAGAAATCTTTCAAAGCATAAATCGTATAAGAACAAATCGGGTTAGTGGAGGAGATTTTTCTAGAGCTTTAGCTGAAAACATAACATTTAATGAAGATAAAATCAAAACTTTGTTTAAGATTTTTGAAAAAGAAGGACAAGTTAATTATAAAGAAATCTGGCATAAGGTTAGTGAAAATGATGAGATCGAGAAAAATGCTTTAGAACATTTGAAAGATGAGTATTTTGATGATGTTGAGAAACTTTGTAAAGATTTGATGGGGATAAAGATGGGAAAATTACGTTTGAGGAGTTGATTATGGTGCTTGAGAGGCTTGGGGTAAGTTTGAAAAGTGGAGTACAGGAAACTTTTGCTTTGCTTGATACAGTGAAGGATTCAAAGATTGATATAAACGAATTTATAGTTTTTTACAGAATAGCCTTTGGGAGTCTAGTTAGATAAAACAGTTTTAAAGGGTTTTAGATGATATATTAAAGATTTTTTATTGTATCTTCAAAATGTATATTGTGAGTGTAAGTATTAAGTTCTCAGTTATTTTTAGTGTATAGTTTTTATTGAATTTTTTGGATTTTTATTTTAGATAATTTTTAGACTTTTGCTGATGTTGAATCACACTTGCTGATTTTTAGATTTTTTCAACTCTGATACCTGGAAGTTAGTTGAAATCGAATTTAAAACTTTATTGTTTAGGAAGCATAATAATAGATATTGAGATTTTTTTATTACCATTAGCTATGCATTCTAAATCATAGGGTCTTGAGATTTGTCTTTAGTTCGCCAAGGTTAGAAAATATGTTATCATTGTTGTTTAGGTTATTTCAACTTTTTGGATATTATTAAGTTTGACTAGTTCGATCCAAAGTTTGCCTTTTATTCGAAGTTTTTAGGTTCAGTTGTTGTTGACAGGCTAAGGATTTAAAGTTTTCCTATTATAATCTCATGTGTTATACAAGTAAATTATTTTATGATATTTTTGTATCTAAAAAAGTCTATTTATATCTGCAGATTGGAGTTAGCAATAATCCCTTGCATCAATTGAATATACACCCATAAGAAACCTTTTACCATAATCTAATACATTATATATAAAATCATACATCCATAAAATCTAAAATATTTCTCATATTAAAAAAATACATATAAATCTGATATAGTCCTTCTTGTTATAATTGCCTCTATACTTCCTCCAAGTTCCACATCAAGCCATCTCAGCTAAAGTTTCCTTAAAATCATCTAAAAAAATTTCCTCATACCTTAATCATAAAATACTCTACAAGTTTTCCCTAAAAAAATTCCTAATTTTCCAACTTTAATACATTATATCCAGCATATTTTCCCTACAACATAACCATCCCTAATATCCATCTAAAAATCCCATATCTCAAACTAAAAATATTTTTTTACCTAAACTAAATAATAAAACTTATCGTCACCAAAGCAAGAATCTGGCTAAAATTCAGATACTCAAACTTAAACTTGTATGAAGTATCTAACTCCCCAGCCACAGTAACATCNAGAATCTGGCTAAAATTCAGATACTCAAACTTAAACTTGTATGAAGTATCTAACTCCCCAGCCACAGTAACATCAATTTCCAAAACATCTTCATTTTTCATCAAAACAGGGTTTCCCGGTAGATTATTTTCAGCAGTTAAATACACAATAAACTTTTTATTCAAAGGCAGCCCAGTAAAATTCAATTCCTTAACTTCTCCTTGAGTTACTTTCTCATAACAATTTCTACCACTTTTAACTTTTCTATTATGCCCATCTAATCCATATTTAATTTGCACACTACTTGGTGGGATTTTATCATTAGCTAAAATTATCCCATAAATTGTTCCATCAGTATTTATACTAACTTCAACATAAACAGTTCCACTACTATCACTGTTAATATTATAAGCTTTATTAAAAGAAGCATATTGTGTTGAATATTCAGTTGCATATTGACTGATTTTACTTGTTGTATCAAAATATGGGATAAAAGCTGAGAGTTTTTCAGGACTATAATCGAGGTTTTTAACATAAGTTATAGGTTTGTCAACTTCTAAAATGCGATTTATATAAAGGGTTAGTTCATAATATAACTTATGTGAAGTGTCTTCTATAGTTTCAAGTCTTCGGGTAATACCAAGTGCTGGGTCAATCCCTGTATGTAGGAGGAATTCTTTAGGTAGAGCTAAAGCTTTTGCTGTACCTGTAATAATTTCTTCAATAGAAGACACTTGGGTCACATATACTCTGAATTTTGCAGGGAGATATGAAGGTAATGTGTTGAATTCATAAGTAAAAACATCTTCACTAGGTCTATTAGCTCTATCTATCGTAGCAATATAAACAACATATTCTGTATCATCAGTAAGTCCTGAAAAAACTATTTCTCCAAACCCTTGTTCAATATTCGTCCATATATCTCCATAATAATTTTCTGTATCACACCACATAGTATCTCCATAAGCTAACATTTGTACTGTAGGTTTTTGTGTCCCTTTTCTAGTAATTAAATAATGTATATGAACAAGTTCAGAAGATTTAACAGCTAAACTTATATAAGTTCTTCCAATACTTGTTGGTTGGATTGAGTAAACTTTAGGAGGATTTTCATCGATTGGTAAAGTTTGAAATGGTATTAGGGTTCTATCTAAGTAATAATTGTCTTTAGTTTCACCTGAGAGAGAAAGGCTTATATATCCACTTACAGCTCCGTATATTATTGAAATAATAAAGAATTTTTCTTTTTCTCCTGATGTGAAATTTAGAATATTTGGGGTTATTGTTATGTATGAATCTTGTTGTGGAGAAGATGTGTCTAGAGAAACTGAGAGGGAACCATAGGTTGGGATTGGCATCCAGACTTTTATTGGCAGAGATGACCCAGAGATTGGAATATAGGATATGTCTTCACATATAATAGGCATACTACCACCTGGAGATAAAACGTTTATAAACATGTTTACAAGAGGCTTAAACTCACGTGATTCTACATCAGTGCTATTTTCAGTTTTTATCCATGTCAAGAAATACTGTCCAGGTTCTACACTCATAGGTACATAAATCTTAAAGCTCATCTTTCTATCCCAAGCATACTGCCACACAAGTTCTTCAGGAATAACCCCAATCCTCTCATCAATCGGTACAGGCCTAATCCTCAAAACATCAAAGCTTGGTTTCTCTAAAGTTAATACAACAGGTAACGAATAAGATCCTTGATAAACCTCAATTTCACTAGTATTAATAAAAATCCTATACCCTTTATTAACAAAATCCAAATTCGGATAAGGGGTAAGATTAGGATAAGACCTAATAGAAATACTACTCAAATCATTATCAAAAAGCTGTATAATAAAATTCCCCGAATTCCCATGTTCCTGTAATGTTGGAACATCTAAATATTCTAAAAACAACTCTTGGCCAATAGGTGTTATTTCTTGAGAAAGTGTAACAATAGAAGTCCTATTTCCAGATTGTACCAAAAAAGTACAGCTTGGGTTAAGCAATCTTGGGTCAGTAGAATTAGTAAAATCACATGAATATGAACTTAAAAATAAATAATGATAATTTCCAGGCCAGTTTATATAAACACCACCATTTTGCTTTATTCCTGTATCTTCTAATGTAAAAGTAAAAAGATATTCAGCATTTGTATGTGTGATATATGATGAGCATTCTACTGAAGTCATGTTAAGAATACCGGGTAATGTGGAGATTTGGAAATCGATAGTTTTATCAAAGGCTATAAGATTGGAATTTGTCCTATCGTAAACATATAAAAAGAATTTGTTTGTTGTACTTTTTATTGGATTTGTTATTGAGTAGATATTAAAAGTCATTGTTTGGCTTGAAGTGAAAGTGCTGAGTTGGTTGAAAATTATTGTTCTTGGAGATTGAAGGTAACAGGATTTATGGCTTGGGATAGAGTCGCAATAGATATTTTTGTTAGCAGGGATTAGTTGATAAGTGTATTCAATTGGGAATTGGACTATAAAGTCTATAGAGTCATCTTGAGAAATATCTTGTGGGTTTTCAACTATAAAAGTATATAAGGCAACTTCACCTTCGTTTTGAGGGTTGAACTGGGAGGAGACAACTACAAGACTTGCTGGAGATACTTTTATCAATACTTTAGCTTTGGGGTCGTTAGTGTCGAGGGTATCTAGCATATTACCCCCATAATACGTTGATATCTCAAAAGCTGAAGTATAAGTTGATGTACTAAATATAGGATTAGTAACCGAGCCAATCGTAATTCCAAAGTTCATATATCTTTTGATTTTCGTATTAGTATTAATCGTAAGAGTGTTTTGATAAGCATTACAATAATTAATCGATTCAAGGGCTCCTGAAGTAAAACATCTTTCAGTAGTAGGTAAATATTGAAATTCACTTGGAAATACAATAACAATATCCCCACCTGAAGGTATACTTTGCATAGTCGAAATAACAAAACTATAAGTTGTAGGAACTCCAGATTCATAAAAAATACTTGATATTTCAGCTTGAAGTCTAAGTACAGGATTTTTCTCAACAATTCTATAACTAGGGAATTCTGCATAAGCAATCGATCTTCCATTTTCATCATAAGCTTCAATAGTCAATCCATTAGAATTCTGTGGTATCATAACAGCATTTATAGGATTAAGTAAAGAGTATAAATCAATATCAATTTGACTATTAGCTTTTATATTCTCATAATCCTGAATGACCATATAATTAGAAATCTTCAAACAATTAGATTCGATTTTTGTCTTACAAGTAGGCTCTGGGTCTAAAGTTGATATATCAGGATAATCATTTGGTACTCTAATCACAATATAAGACCCTTTTTCTAATTCTATACCCAAAGACACTTTTAAGGATAATTGAACATTTGCCCCTTCAGCAAACTTGTTACTAGAAACAACAGGGAAAGTGGCGAATTTCAATGGAGTAAATGAAAATATATCGAAAATATTGTCTGTTATGTAACTATCTTGTATTTGACCTGCTGAGTTTATAGAATAATATTTTATATATCCTATTGTATCTATATAACTTGGATTTGTGAAATTTAATAAAGTTATATCAACAGTTTCACCTATGTTTATAGTCCCAGGGATTGTTAAAGCAACCATTTTAGCTTGAGGATATGAGACTATGGTTATACCTTGGGTTATATATGTTTCAGTTGCTGTATTTGTTAATGGATTTTTCTTTATTGTTGCTGATAAACCTGATGTTGGGATATCTGTGTATTGATCTGGGAATGATATTACTATCATGGAACCTGAAGTTAAAGATACAGAGGCTATGAAGGATAAGATTAGATTTGTACGTGTTCTGATGTTTGAATTGGATATATAACATGCTGTTGATGGAGATAAACATATTCCTTGCTGTACTGGTGAAAGACTTGATACAACAGGTGTTAGGTCAAATTTTTGCTTGTATTCAATCCAAGTTACTTCTCCTTCGTAATCTTGTTTGTAAACACCTGCTGTTACTTGAGGAGTGTCTCCGATTGTTGCTGGGTTACGGATTATTGGGAAGTGTAGTGATACAAACGTCCCTTCCACAATCTTCTCAAAATTGCTAACCTCAATAACCGCAGGGTCATGCTGTAAAGCTGGAGGTGGTAATACAACAATCCCATAAGTCAACTTACAACTAATCTCTTCACCATCCTTAGGAATAATTCCATAAATTCCATTACAAAACACTTGCATATCACTACCATGTTGTCCAGCAAGATCATAAGCAAAACTATCATAGCTTTCAAATTCTAACACAATAAATCCTTGTGATCCAGGATTAGTTCCATCTAAATAAAAATATCCATTAGGGATATTATTAGAAGCAGTAAATTCAATTCTTAATATTGTATTAGTATCAACATCAATAGTACTAGATAATATTTGCATTGTTGATGATGGTTCACTAAGTACACAAATATTAGGTACAGCAGATTCAATAACATCAGATCCTTCCATAGCATATAATTGTATACTATAACATCCAGCAGTTAATGCAGATCTATAACCAATACTACCATCAATAGGTGAAGGATATGTACTAAGAACTAGATACATACAAATTATAGGTTTTATACCATAGAATTCTCTTAAAATATCACCAGTGAATTTAATACTAATAACTCGATTTGAATATAAACATTGAGATACTTCATAATGGGAACGTGTTTCAGACCAACGATCTGGATAATTATCAAATGGCATGTCTGTATGATAGATTGTACATTTAGGTGTTGCTGAAGGAGCGATATCGAAATCGTCTGGAAGGATAACTTTGTACCAACCTGATGTTGATGAAAGACCAATACGTGATCGGAAATGAAACCATATTTCCCCATAATCCCCATCAGCAATTTCACGTTCATAAATACTTGATGTTGGCCATTCAACCCAGTAATCGTATGGATATTGGATACTGTCTATAATAAGAGGAAATCCGTTCCAATTCTCAATTATCTGACTTGTATCGGTTTCTGAAGAGTAGTAGTAAACATAAAAATCAGATGTTGTTAAAGCTGTTTCAGGGTTTTTTGCCCCAATTGTTACTGAGATTGTAGAAGCTGCGGAAACTGGGTCGAAGTTTGTGATTGTTATATGGTTTGTGCATATTTCATTAGAACAGTCGGATATGCAAGATACTGGGTATATATTGCTTGAGGTTTGACTTAGTCCAGTATATGTACAAGTTGAATCTAACCACATGAATTCTGATGGAAAATAAATATCAATCCTAACAGTCCTTATAGATGCTTTTGATGGGGTTATTGTTATTGTCCAAATATCATATGTTTTACGATGTAAAGTACTAAGTCTATGAGTTATTATAACAGTTGGAGATACACGGTTGACTGTAGGCATAGGGACAAAATTATGTTCTTCTGCCCAGATTCCTTGATCAATTATATAAGCTGATAAGACATAACTTGGTGCTTCATAATTAGGAGATTTAAATTTATTAACACCTGAGTCTAAGAAATCCATATCAAATGTTGGGTCTATAACTGAGTTTTGTCTCCAAACAACCCAAAGGCTTTCAGAGTAAATATCACAATTAACTGTTACTCCATTACATTTTATTGAAGAAGAGCCAGTTGTAGGTAAAGTAAAAGCAGGATCGAATTCATAAATTATAAAACTTGTAGTCGTGTCAACATCAACCCCTAAATCAATTGAAGTATGTAATGCTGATGTATAGACTGTAAAAATAGTCGTGATTGGGTTTGTTAAAATTTCATTATTATAAACTGTTGGAGTTGGGTCAAGCATCATTTTAGCCCCAGAGTAATCAAAAATATTAAGTAAAGTGTCAAGGTTATATCTAGCATAATCAGTACCAAAACTATTTGAAGTAGAACAATAGCTCCAGATATTAAAATGGACTCTGAGTTGTTCGTTTAATATCTGTGAAGTTGCTTGTATTGGGTTTTGGAATTTTACTATTCTAATACTATGTGTTGAAGCACTACTAATAGCAGTAGTATGTCCTGTTATATACACATATACAGGTGTATATTTAGATATAAATAAAGATTTATAACAAGTACATTTTATAGTCCCAGCAACAGGGCTACCGAATCCACTTAAGACAATACATCCAAGAGGTTTAGAAAATACAAGTGGATCCATGCTTAATCCTGCATCTAAAGCAAAAATCTGATCAAGTTCATTTGTTGTTTTAAGTTCTATGACAACACCTCCACCTATTGGAATATCTCTTGATGGCTGAAAAGTTAAATCTAGGATATTCCATTTAGTCACTGTATATGAATATGGGGTTAAAGATAAAGATGTCCATGGCACTGGGCAGACTTCGTTTCTAACTTTAGCTCCATCACCTTGACTGGATGTTGTCGCTAGAATATACCAACTTTCCCATTCAGGAAAAGATGGGAGGATAAAACTATTATAATAAAGTCCTCCAGCTGAATCACGGGTATAAACATGAACAGTGTATTCACCATTTATAATTAATCCTTGTTGATCTGTTACCCCAACATCTATATAATTCTGTGGACTTGCTGTAACGTAATTACAAAATTCAGCTGGGGTTTTATTAAACCTATTTCTCCAATAACATTCTAAAAATAATGTTGGTGTAGGGTCTTCAGCAATACCAACACCAGTCGGCAAATATATTCTCAAAGTATCCCCAGTACCATAAATCCCTCTAACTGAAACAATTTTTACATACAAGTCAGCATAATTCCTATTTTCACAAGCTGTTGCCATAGTCCTTTCAGGCCATCCCATACGGAAATCAGCTAATTCTGTAGGAGCATAATCAAGAGTAAAAGATCCAACAGTTGGGTTACTAAAAAGTGTATTTCCACTACTATCATAAGTACTTATTTTGAAATTTTCAGTCAAACCAATTGCACTTGGGTTTTTAGCATAGCATTCGATTTGTATTTCAGGCATCCAAGGATCATATTCTTGAAATCCAGTACATGAAATTTGTGTTGAACTAGTACTTGCACATTTCATCCCAGAACCAAAAATCCCATGTAAAGGATTACAAGCATTATCAACAGTATAAGTATCAGTAGAATCAGCAGCTAAAGCTGGGAAGTCTATAGTAATTTTCCCTCCTTGTGGTATAGAAGTTGATGGACGGAAACGAAATAAATATCTATCATGTCGTGATATAAGAGGATTAGGAACATTTTCATCAGGAAGTCTCCATGTAACTGTAGCATAATTATTAGGTGAAGGGATTGTAAAAGTTGAGACAACATAAGTTAGTTTATCTTGGATTATATCCCCTTTAAATATATAAACAGTCCATGTTTGACTATAATTTGGATTATCTGGTGTTGGGATTGTATATAAACTTAAAGTACCTTGATCTAATATGTTGGTTAAAGGTGCATATATAAGTAAATGTTTGTTTAATAAAGAGTCACATATAAAATCTGTACAATAGCTTCCTGTCCATAAAGGAAGACTTTCAGTTAGAGTCCAACAGATTTTTTCTTTTGGGTTGCCGCTGATATCGTATGTTAATAAAAGTTTAAAGTCGACTTTACTTGTAGAATGTGATGCTAGGTTATGATAAGTTATAAGACTTGATTGGGTATTAATAGCTTGATTTCTTGATGCATAAGCGTAACGGAATTCTTGATAAGCTTTAAGTTCATAAAAAAGATTGTTTTCTTCCCAGATCTCAATACGGAAGTTTATTATTATATCAGATAAAGAGGGGTTGAATAACCAAGGGACGTAGAATTTAAAATTAGTTGATGTTGTTAGATCATTTGCGTAGTTTTGTAAGTAAAACATCGCTTGGATTCCTGTAGTTTGATCACCTAAAACTAAGTATACTTTATGTGAATCTAGATTTAACATATTAAAAGAATTCATAAGGTCCATATCAGCATAATTTGATCCAAGATCATTATCAAAACAATTTATATTATTGACTAAAGTTGGGAAGTATATCAAAACATAACTTTTACCAAAAGGTTGAGGGACACCTTTTGTTATTAAATTATTAGTCTGGAACTTCATTTCCCATATAATCTCTGAGTTCATTATTGTATTATAAGTATATATGTTTGCTATAGCCAAAGGTTCTTTAGGAAGTTTTATATATTCTGTTGATATAGCAGTAACAGGAATAATCCCATCTGCTGAATAATCAGTATTGATTTCATAAACTTTATAATTACCAGTTGGAAATGTTACCCCATCATAAATATTACCTTCAAGTCCTCTTATTCTTATAGTCCATGTTGCTATTGTTATATCATTATATTCAGGGGCAAATACTTGTATACTAAGTATTGTTGTTAATAAATCTACAATCGGTAAACAAGATGATGCTTGCCAAATATTAACCCCATCATCCCATTCACAAGTTAAAAATGTTGAAGGAACACTAAAACTATTTTCTTGGAATATAAAATCAACATATCCAGCATTCATTGTCAAAATCGCAGGGATATCAATTGTAAATGTCATTGATGAAATTTCATTATCATATACAGGAATATAAGGGGAATTATATAAATATCTTCCCATAAGAAAAGTTGTTAGACCAGGTTCAGAGTTTAAAGTAAGGAATTGTGTATCAACATAAGATAATAATAAAGGGTATGAGTAATAAAATGATACTATTATTGAATGAGGGCCGACTGTTGTTGGTAAAGTTACCCATCCTCTAACTTGAATTAAAGTTCCAGCGGTATATCCATTTATTTTTGTAAGAAGGAATGATGATGATGAAGAATAACAGTCAATCCAATCACCTGATATAGAAGTTAATGTTGTACTTATAACATCACAGTAGTTGTCAAGACTGAAACTTGTTGGGAATTTTATTTCTATAGTTAAATCAGAGTCCATATCACCTGGGGCTGAGAATATTAAATCAACATCAGAATAAGCACCTAGATAACCTCTTGTAGGAATAGCTGAATTCCCTGAGACATAAAAAGGATTCACTGAAACTGAGCCTGGGTTGTAGTTTAAAAGATTAGCATCTAAAACAACACTTATTATATGGAAGTTATTTATAACAACATCAGCTTGGATTATAGGGTTAGTCGAAGGTACATAAGGAGGGTTTTCTATAGAAGTAAAGTCCCATTGAATATTTCCTGTATAACTACTTCCTGATGGTGGGCATGCAATTATTAACCCTTCAAGGATTATAGAATTCATTAAATAATATGAAAGGATTTGAATATCAGTCGATGCATTTTCTTCAATTTGAGTTGCAGAACTTGGTAGTAAATATGGGAACCTCCAAAATATATAATCATTTTCTGTGAGTATATTAGTAAGTAAATCCATTGTCACTTGAGTTGAAACCCCTGTATCACCAACATTTGTTGAGCTCATTGATAATAAAAATGAATCTATATTAGAAATTGAAGCTCCTGAAGAACTTGACCCTAAAACATGAAAGATCATCTCATCTGATATAGTAGTTTCTATAGATCCAGATAATGTATAAACTCGAATTCTAACTTTAGCATTAATACTAGTTGTTGATGGATTAAGGATATTAGGAATTTTTATAAGTTTAAAAGTTGTATCAGCATCTTGATAATGAAGACGAACTTTTGTAGGCAATGGGCGATAATTAGCTGAAGTTGTTTGGCCGATTTGTAAAGTACAAGATATAGATGAAGATGTTGGGTATGTAGAAAGACAGTCTATAAGTTGATTATCTGTTATAGTTTTTCCTAGATCAGTAGAAAATTCTGAAGGGTCGAAAATTATTTCAATTCGACAGCCTGAGGAGTAGTCAGCAACATTTGTTTCTAGGAAAATATTAAAAAGGTTTTTAAATGAACATGTTCGACAATATGAGAAAGCTTTAGATGAAGTTGCGGCTAAAGGTATAACATCGTATATATATTCAAAAACATCTGAATCTAATGTTCCTGTAATAGTCACAGGTCCTTCTATTGGATATAAAACCCCATTATCTGAACTCAGCCCATATGTGTAGATTTCTAAATCCCATATTTGTCCTGTAACAATATCAGTGAGTAAAGGTGCATTTATAGTAAAAACAGTCCCAGCAAGACTACATGATGAGCTTATATATTCAATATAGTTAATATTTCTATCAATAAACTTACATAATAAATCAACAGTATTTGGTGTAAAAGGCATATCAATAGTTACTATTCCTGTAGCTTTATTTAATTGAGTTCTTGGGTTGAATGATATTTTGAAACTTGAATAATCAGCTGTCCTTGTTGATATTGTCTCACTTTTTTTAGAAAATTCTACTAGTCCGATTGATGTTGGGCTTATAGGATTACCTGTTATAATAGAACTTAAAATAGATTCAGTACCCATATTGTTTGTACCTGAAGAATCATAATATATATTTATACTTCCTGATGAAGTTGTTTGGGATAAAGGAGGACTTAAAGCCATAAAATAAACATCTATGTTTGTTAATGCTGTATATTGACCATATGAAGATATTTGGAAAGATAAAGAACTTGTTTTTTCACAAGAGGCTATTGAGGAAAAACCTGAAGAATAAGCTTCACAGTTATATGATAACCATTGGAATTCGTTTGTATTACTTGGTAAAGAGATGTCAATTACGCTACCTGTTNTATATGATAACCATTGGAATTCGTTTGTATTACTTGGTAAAGAGATGTCAATTACGCTACCTGTTGGTAAAGCTAGGTCGTATGTGAAGTGAAGGTAGTACATTGAATAACGGGAAGATTCGAGAGATCCTGTACATGTTAGACAACCAGATGAAGTTATTGAGATTATTCCGAGAGTATATGGAGGACTTGTAGCTACTGTGTCAAATGCATAGTTGTAATACCACACTCCTTTATTCCGCACACTAGTCAAAGAATTCCAATGTCTCATCTCCACCATATAATCCGAAGCTGTATTACTAATATAGCTCGGGTTATCAACATTGCTCATAGAAATATCTAAATTGCTCTGCAACTTAACAGCAGGTTGCCACATAGCCCATCCAACTTTCAAATAAAAATACAAAAAGTTATAAACTACCCCATTACTAAGTGTAACATCAGAAGTTGATGTAAATTTAACATGTTTAGGATTAGCAACAAAAACCAATACATCAAAATTCTCAACAGGAAGTAGTGGCTGAAAATTAAAAGTATATGTTGTCCCTGTAGCACTAAGTTTTGGATCTGATATAGTAGGGAAATTAAAACTTGCAGATGTATATGTTCCTGAATTATGAGTATAATAAATATGTCTTAATACTTGATAATCTTTAAGTGTTTTAGTTGTACCTGAAAGATCATATGTATATAAAATTAAATCTGATCCTCTAGATGTTGATGGAACATTAATACCTGGAAAAGCTAAAATATAAGTTTTACTAGAAACAAGGGCACCTGCTAAAGTTATTCTTGTAGGACGAGTTGATTCAGAATTTGAATATCCCATATCTAACATACAGACTATATTTGAATCTGGGGTATATTTTATTGATGCTCCTACAGTAAAACGTTCACAAGGGAAATAAGTCCCATCAGTTTGTGTTGAACCAAGATCAGAGTCGAATTGGTTTTGGCTCATTTCAAAGTCGTATACTGGGAATTCAATCATTAACCCACCTGTTACTGAAGTTAATGGCTTAATAGTTATATGAAGTAAAGATGGGTATGATATTTGTTGAACATAAAATGTATTATATAGTTTTGATGGAGATGTACTTATTGGTATTGATACTGTACCTTGATCTTGTATAGGTACATTAATATATGATTTTATTATAACATCATGCCAACCACTTGTTGTTGGAGGATTAAGTCCACTTGTTCCAGCATTATTTGATGTGATTTTTATTTTATATAAAACCCCTGAAGTAAGGATATTAGGATGATAAATTGTCAAATCAGTTGTTGATCTATAACAATCAGGAGCTAGATAACCACCTATTAAACATACCATAGTAGTTGTTGAGTCCACTTGAGCCCAGTCGGTATTTGATGCAAAAGTTAAAACAATATATCCTTTTGATGCTGGATCTATTGTTGTCAAAGGTTTAAATAGTAAATTCAAATCAACTGTTGATGATGTTCCAGGTATGTCTGGGTTAGTCAATAAAGATAATCTTGGTAAACGAAGAATCCCAGGTAAAGTTGTAGCTTGATTTGATACAGACACAGATAAAGAACCTTCACCTATTTGCAATGTACTACTTCCTGCATAAGTTCTAATATAAACCAAAGTTCCAGGACTTGATGCTGAAACTAGCCTTACTTGATAAACATTCAAAACCCCTGATGTAAAAGCTGAGAAGTTCGTTATTTTGAGGATTACATAGCTTCCACTTGTAGATACAGAATATGTTACTAGAGTTTTATAATCAATTTCTAATAAAGAACTTGTAACTACAGATGCTGATATTGATGATATATACGTTATTGGGAATTCTATAGTTATCGACCCACCTTGAGGTATATTATGAGGTATTGTTATCGCTAAGTCCATAGCAACAGTAAAAGGTACAGTTGGTATATGTGGTGTTGTTATTGTTATAGTAGAAATAGTGTCAATTGCTATAACAACACTACTAGCAGTTATGATTTTTTTTAAAACATTTGAACCATATGAGTGAACTTTTATTTCTAGACTTGCTGAATATATTGGGTTGTTCATAGAAAATACTATTGCTGAAGGGGGTATTGCGCTTAAAGTAATCCAAACAGCTGGTTTTTTTGTAAAATATATAGCTGAAGTTATACCAGACACACTACTTGCTGTTGACATTTGATAAGAATTTTGATTGTTAGTAAAATCAACCCAGATTTCATCTGAAACTGCTAAAGTAGAATCTATCATTGTAGTCAAAGACCATTGTGAGGATATCTGTACAGTTGAATCTGTGAGTATTGGTACAGCTGAGCTTGTAGAATAAGTATTACTGCTTATAGTTAATGATTTTGGGATAAAAGAATGTATATCTGTTGATGAAGCTGAATAATAGTTTATCCCATACATAGAATAATATCCTGTTGTTACTGATGATGGGTTGACAATATACCCAAATGTAAAAGTATGAGCTGAAGTTGCAGAGAAACTTGCTGTTTGACAATTTATAGCAGTATTTAAAGATGTGGTCGAAACTTTTATTTTACAATTTTCTTCAGTTGCAGCACCATTAATACTTTTACCTGATATGTATGCCCCATTTGAAAGACCTGTACCTAATGATGATGGGAAACCAAGAGATGATGTTGGATGACCTAAAAATTCTATAACGAAATAAATCATTGGGGATAAAGGAGTGAAGCTTATTTCAAATATGCTTTTATCTGAAGTTCCTTTACCATAGGTTGTTATTGTTGATACTGAATTAGCTGAAGATGGAGTGAACCAATAGATTGGATAATAATAATCGCCTGATACAATTCCTGAATTTGATGAACTGAAATAGAGTTTTAGTATATGCAAACCTTTGTTTAAAGTGTCTATTTTTAGCCCAGTGTAACCTGCGAATTCAAATGAATGCACACCTGAAGATACAGTAGTACTAAGCTCATATACTAGTTTATTACTTGATACCCAATTTGTGGAGGTACAAGATGAGGCACATGAGGAACCGTCGAAGTTATTAAGAGTATCTGGCCCAGCCGCAATGAATGAAGTTGAATCAATAGCATTATCAAATTCAAATACTACAAAATTCTTCGTATTAGTAATACCAGATGGGAAATTAAAATCTAAATGTAACTGCACACTACTAGTCGTATATGAAACATATCTAAAACTATGACTCTTCGCAGTAATTGTATTATAAATATTTGATATCATTGAGCTTGAACTCTGTGTGGCCGTACCTTTTAAATATCCAGTACTACTATAAACATCAAATGTTACAGATATACTAATTGAAGAGGTTGGATTAGTTACAGGAATCTGAAAAACAACAGTAGACGCTGTTGCTGAAAAAAGATTTATAGTATATGCCATACCTGATAAACTGACTTCATGTTTATCACCAATCCCAGAATACACTGTNGCCATACCTGATAAACTGACTTCATGTTTATCACCAATCCCAGAATACACTGTAAAATAATAAGGATCTGTAGCTGTATTCAATGTTATAACAAAATAATCTCCTGAAGTTACAGAGTTCAATCCTGAAACCGTTGTTTTCAAAATACTTAAAACTTNCTGAAGTTACAGAATTCAATCCTGAAACCGTTGTTGTCAAAATACTTAAAACTCCAGTTGCTGTATCTGAAATAATTAAATTTATACTTGGGGTCATTAAACTTGGAGCTGCTGGGGATATAGCAGTTGATATAACAGGGTATGAAAAAACATTAAGTACCTTTTGATAAACAGCTTTTGTGCCTATTGTTGTTTGGGTTATAGCATAAGCTTTAAAAGCAAGTACTCCAGCTGAAATTTCATATGAAGGGTTAGTAAATGAAGTTAAAGTTGTTTCATCATGAGTAGATGCACATGAGACTACAGCATTAGATTTAAATACAATCCATTTTGCTGAAGGTAAAGATTTATAAACACTAGAAAATCCTCCAGTTGATAATGAAAAACCTGTAGGGAATGGGTAGAGATCAGGGATTTCAAGGATATAATAATCTGAAGCTTTAAGATCAGAAGAAGCACAACATTTGAATTTAAAAGTTACTGTTGTTGATGATGTTGTATATGATGATAAACTTACATCAGGTGATATACAAGTATCTGTACTATAACTATATGGGGAAAATATATAATCAACAGTTTCTTCATCTGTAATAATACCTGATTTGCTTATATAAACTCTTATAGATACATTAATATCATAACCTGATGATGATGGATTTTTAATTCTTGAAAGGTCAAAAGTCATAGCGGTATTAGCTGATATTGTCCCATAATTTGAAATTTCTACACGGGCTGGGTAATTATTTGTTGAGTCACCATGATAAAGATAACAAAGAGTTGAACCACCAAAACTACTGTTATCTATATAAAAATTTTCTCCACTAGCTTTACCTGTACCTAGGTCATAAGCGAATAATATATTTCCATTATAATCTTTTAAAGGGAATTCAATGACTATTTTATCAGTTGACCCATTTGTGCTTGATGAGGATTTCAATGAAAAACTTAAAAGATTAGGTTGAGAAGATGTCGCATGAAGATAGTTTATCGTTAACAATGTGAGTTTTGATGATGGGGTTGATATTGTCCTAGTTTCAGACTGAGTATTAGTTCCATCAGTTATATAAATAGTCAAAGTGTTACTTGCCGCTGATGCTACTTGAGTAAATCCATTCAAACCTGAATCTGCGCCATCAGTACTTATAACAATTTCTTGCCATATACTATTAGATATAGTAACAAGATTTGATGCATATATAGTAAACTGTTTATTAGCTGTATTTTCTTCACAAGGTACTTTACTATTATCAACCGTACAATAAACAACTGAATTTGTCCCTTTGCTTGCAAATGCTGTTCCTAAAGTTACTTGAAGATATGCACTAGCCAAGTTCGTTATTGTATAAGTTGGTTTTACCTTAAAAACAATCCTTGTTCTTGTTGATACAATACTTGTCATAATTGTAACTTCTTGTGGTGTATAATCAAAATATAAAGGCCATTTAGGTGTTGCACTAATACTTGTTGGTGTTGAAGTACTACTTTCAATAGATATAGTACTAGCTGAATCAGCAAAAGATTGAACTGTTAAAATATCTGTTGTATCAGTTAATGCTTGCATATCAGTTGATATTATAAGAGTTTTTCCAGCATTTATAGTCTCAGAAAAAGTTATTTCAGCTACAGATCCTGATATTGAGCATTTATAATTAGTTGATGTTGTTAATCCAGAGACTTCACAGTCTGATCCTAATAAAGCATAATCATTAGGGTATGTTAGTTTTAATGTCCCACCATTTGGTATTATCACAGAGTTCATCACATCAACTGTTCCTGTACCATATTTTCCATATACACTTGGGAAACTTGTTGTTATTGTTGTAAAAGATGCTAAGGTCAAATCAGATAAACCAAGATAAGCATTACCATCTCTTTGTGCTATTTTATTATTCCATTGATAACATTTGATTATAGGAGATGACCATTGATAATTTTGAGTTATAGTTGTTGAAAAAGATAATATTGGATATCTACCTGCTGAACCTGTTGGTGGGGTATTATATTGAATTAGATTTATTGTTTCAAATATTGTACATCCAGTAATAGTAACTCCTAATAAAGAGATTTGATTTGATATTTCTAAAATATAGATTGTCCCTGAAGTTATAGCTATAATATTATCCATTAATGGGATATCAATACTTATAATACCCCCTATAAGCGCTAATGTTACATCTGGTTTATCATTTGGACTTGAGGGTGTTCCTGGATCTGAAGCAATAGGATCAGTCATAGTCATGACATAATTTAAATAAAAGTAATCAAGTTCGATATAATTGTCATCTAAAGTTAAAGCTAATATTTCTATATGAATTGCATCATTTATAGCATTTGGTGGGTTTTTGATTCCCCATATAACAAAAGATATAGAAGTTCCTGATGATATGCTTTGGAAACCTGTAAGTTCAACATAAGCTGGTTTTGATATATCTGATAATCCATGATAAATTTTACAATCAAGTCTTGTAGTTGTTGTTAAACCTGTAGATCCAGGGTATTCTTGACATGGTATAAGTTGTCCATTTAATAAACCAGTGCCTAGATCATTATCAAAAAGCGAATTACCCCAAAAATCTTTTGTTGGGAAATAAACTCTTATATACCCATTGTCTGGTATTGCACTAGCGGGAACTAAATCGATTTGAAAAAGATTAAATGCTTGAGCTGTTGTATGTGATGGGGTTACAATAAAGCTAGTTAAATAACTATTTGGTAATACTTGTATATAATCAACAGCATAGTTTTCATAAATCCCATCACCAGTTGCATCACCTTCTATAAGAACTCTATAAGTCCCTGATGAACTTGGGTGTTCAATACCAACTTCATCTATTAAATCAGCATTTGTACTAAGTATTGATAAAGTTATAGGATATGTACTCCATATACCTCCATCAGGTGCATAAATAATAACAATATTACTTGAAATACTACATCTGCTACGAATATTCCCCCAAAGACATACAATTTCACTACCTGTTGCGATTGTCCCAAAACTATTAAGAGTGATTTTTATATTCCCAGTATTAGGAACTAGACCTCCAAAACCTGATATACTAAGTTTTATAGGCGCATATTCTCCAGCTTGGGCATAGACTGATTTTTTCATCTGTCTTGGGATATCATAAAAACTTGGGGTATATAAAGAGTTTATAGTAAAAACAACTGTATCTGTATTTGTCTCAATTTGATCTGGAGGATTTGGAGGGTTTGATGTATAAGTTGTCACAGTAACTCCTGTTGTTGTTGTTGCAGTTGGGTTTTTTGCTAATACTCTTATTACTATTGATTGTCCTGAATCTATTTTATCAAAACCAGATAAGGTTAATGTTGTACCTGAATAAGAACATGTATAAGCTCCAGTCATTTCAGATATAGTTCCTGAATGAAGATTATAACAATCTTCTAATAATGTAAAACCACTAGGGAAATCTATAGTAATTGATCCTGATGCTGGAACAGCAGCTGTAGGCATAAATTCAATTTCGTATTCTAAAATATCATCAGCATACAAAATAGTCTTTGATGGATAAGTTACAGTTATAGGCAAATGTGTTGAAGCTGCATAAAAAACCCGTTCTTTAAACTCTAATAATGACCATAAGTTTATATAAAACTCAATATATGTTTCTGATGGAAGAGGATTTACAATAGATTCTATAGTAATACTTGTAGTTGGTGAAGATATAAGCATTATTACAGTATTTGATGATAAATAATATGTACAAGATATTACTGCTAGGGTGCTATCTTTACATACTGGGTTTGCTGAAGCTAAAGAAGCACCATTATTTAGTTCTAGGGTTAAAATATCATCAGCAATCGTCACTATTGGGGATAAAACAAATGTAAAATCTGAACCTGATACTGTTGGTCCTGATGCTGCTGTTGAAGATGTTGGAATATTTGTTTTGATTCTATAGAAATTCTCTATTATTCTATAATAAAGAAACTCACCTGGCCAACCTGATGCTATATCTACAGCATAAAAAACTAAAGAAATCTGTTTATCATCGCCTCCAATTGTAGGATTATATATTTTTGGTAGCTCAAGGGTATATGTTGATCCTGTTGTTATTGTTGTAAAACCTGATACTATAATTTTTACTGGGGTACTTGTTGTAGAATCACCTAAGAAAATAAAACATGTCAAAAGCTGGGTTAAAGAATTAGAGCCTTGGCATGGGACTGGAGAATTGTTTGTTAGACCTAGACCTAAATCGTCTAAAAATAAACCGGCTGGGCTTGTTGGGAACTCTACTACTAGTCTTCCTGTTGATGTTGGAATATCAGTTGTTGAAACTTCGAAATCTATTGTTATTCTTGTATATGAGTTTTCAGTCCATTGGTCTGATTTTATATTTAAAAGAGGAAAGCGTTCCCCTACTAGTTCCAAGTAACGAGTTTCAGCACTAGTTAAAGTTGTACCTCCATTTGCAAAGACTTCAACGAAGAAATCATATCTAACAAGTCCACTATTAAAAGAAATCCCTTCATCACCTCCATCAGCATAAACCGTAGTAATAAAAACTTCATAAAGTGTATTAAATGGTATATCAAAACTTGTAGGCGCATACATTTTAATAGTCGAGGCAATATTCAGAGGGGCAATACTCAAAGTAAAATCACATGAATCAGCAAGATATTCATTACCAGCAACTTTCCAAACACATCTAATTTCCCCATTACTAGCTAAAGATATAGTCTTAAAAGTATTAAGAACAATATACCCATTTTTCTTAACAATTGTCACAGGTGATGATAAAGAGAATTGAATTGGACCAACTTTTCCTAAAGGTAAAGGAAAAACTGAATGATAAAACACAGGATTATTATCAGCAACTACATCAGGAGGTCTTAAACAAGGGTTTGCCATATCAGTAAACCAAGCAGTTCCAGCTGGATCAGCTCTATCAATAACTTCCCAACTACCTTTAGATATACTTGATGAGTTATAAGATGCAATAACATATCTTTGGGCAATATAAGGATTAGACATAGTTCCTTGAATTGGATTAACAATAGTTATATTTAAATTCACATAAGCTCCTGCTGGGACTGGTGATGAAAAACCACTAATATGTAATTCAGTAGATCTAACAATAGAACAAACTGCCCCATTAGATAAACTTACATCAGAATCAGTACCATAAATGCATGAAATAGCATCAATAATCCCATTAACAAATTCTAAAGGGAAAAATATTATATATTCACCTTCAATACCTATAGAATGTGGACATGAAAAACGGAAATTATAATCTTCACTAGCACCAAAATATCCATATGAAGTTGTCCCGGCAAAATCTACAGTACAAGTACTTGTGGTTCTTAAATAAAATGATGGGTATTTATTGAATCTAGACAATGAAGACCTTCTTGTATTAACTACTAAAGAGTGAAAAGTTATTGGGTTATCAGGATAATCAGCTTCTGTTATTGGATAAAACTCAACACGATTAGGTGTATCTGGTAATCCTGGTGCTGGTCGTAAATAATCCATAACAGTTAAAGTCATACAGTTTTGGAACTTAAAAAGATTCGTTTCTGGCCATGTAAAAACTGTTGTTGGTACACATGTAAACATAAAATCTTGTAGACCTCCTTCAGTACCAAGGACTACTCTAAGGGCAATTAATGGATCTTTCCAATCAGGAAGTCTAAAACCAGGAGGTACTTGTATCCAGATCCAATCAGAAGATCCAACATCGCCAGTGTTTTCAATATTAAATGATACTTTAAGTTTATCAACTCCTGGAACATAACGTACTGGGTCAACAACTCTTGAATAATCATCTTCAATTGATGTTGTTGTTTGACCACTACCACCACCAATATCAAAACCTGTTTCTACATATGTGTTTAATTTAGTATCAAGAGTTTCCCAAACAGGATCGACATAATTATTCAAGTCTTCATAAACTGTTCTTATTCTTATAGGGAAGTCATAAAGGCTCTTAGCAGGATTAACAAAACCACCAAAGTACAAATTAAACATCTCCCCTTCATTAAGACTTGCGATGTTTTTAACAATAATTCTTGTATAATCAAAATACCCATATTGTAAATAACACTCTACTCTTGGTTCATTAAATACAGGGTCATTATAAATAGATGGTATTGTATGAACAGTAAGTTCTTGTAAACAATCAATTTTACCACCATCTGGTATCCCAGTACCCAAATCTGATTTCCAACCTTCACCAGTACCTTTATAATCAAAAGGAAATTCTAAAAACAAATACCCAGGTGTTATAGTATTATCAGACTGTGGGATTTCATGCATAACTTTAAAATTGAACATCATAATATTAAGATCATTATTCCTTTTATGTTCTGAAGTTGTATATAAATAAGTAAATCTATCTTCCATAACATATAAAAATGGTTCTGCTTGTTCAATATTATCTCCTTGATTTTTGTTCATATTTACTATAAACCGATAATATCCTGTTGATTCTGGATATATAAATCCATTTTGTAATGGGTCTATAACACCTATAGTGCTTAATTCAATTTCATAATAATCATAAGGAGCTGATAATGTTGGGTCTACTCTAAGTTCTTCAGGTGTATAAAATGTTACTTTATCTGGAGTACAAGGTGTTCCTGAAGTCCCATCAATAAATGTGCATAACCTTCCAAAATAACCTTCTTCAGCAAAGTCTAATAAAGTTTTCATACGGCATTGAATTAATCCTGAAGGGTTTTTCGTAAAATATCTGATACCATTAACACATGGGAAAGTCACAGTAATAAAAGTATTATAAAGTGTATTAGTTTCTGGGAAGACTTGATTTGGTTTGACGATAATTTTTATTGGACCCCATTCATTAAAACTATTCCACGACTCAGAACCATAAGCTTCTATATAATTTGTATGTAAATAATCCATTGATACATAATATGGGTATAAGTTATCAGCTATATTAATTGTTATAATTTTCCGATCAATACGTTTATCAATCTCATTATCTTCATCTTGTGAAAAAATTTCTACATTAGCTGAACCAGCTGTAAACCCTGTTGTCGCATAAAACCATACTTCAAATACAGTCCCAGGGCTTAATTCATATGTTTCAGGTAAACTTATAGCAGGAGTATGATCAGTAACCCCTAAAAGACTCATTCTATGATAAGAACTTGTATAGAAATTCTCTCCTTTACACCTAATCCCAGAATTTACTATTTTATAACAATCATAATCAACACTAGCAAAATATGCTGTAGGGAGTAATACTTGTATTGTTCCTCCATCTGTAATTCTATGACTTTGTGTGAATTTAAGCCTCCAAAGATTTGTTGTATTTTTATCAAAAGCATCATGTTTTTCCATAGCCCCATCAAAAGTTATAGTAGGAATAAAGTCAACTTGGCCATGAGAAATCTGATAAAAGTCTCTGACTACCTGGTTAACAATAACATATGCTTCAATTACAGGGTTTTGGATCCAAAGAGATTGGTGGTCAGCTTTAAAACAAGTGCTAAATGGACTGATAACGTTATCTGATGAAGTTTGGGTATATAAAATCCCTGCTGCTTGTGGCTGTGTGAAAACTTCATAATAACTAGAAAGTCCTTGTAATGGATTAGAAGCACAAGATACGATAGGTGTACCTTGAGCATTAGGATGATCCCATTTGTAACCATGAGGGAAAACTACATATACCCAGCCTATTCCTGATAAATCATCAATCATATTTAAAGTTATTTGCATTTCAGTCGCACTTGCATCTATTGTATATGAACTTCCTACAACACTTCCTGTACCCAAGTCGGGTCTTTCAACTAAAGCTGGCATAGAAAAAGTGAATTCGTTAAGAACAACATTTTTACTGTCTTTAGTTCTCATTGTAAGATATGGGACAAACCCTGTAAATGCTGCATTTTTTACATTTGATAAATGGATCCACCTTGTCACACTTTTAGTGACAATACCATTAAAACCTTTCATTCGAACATAAACTGGATCTTTTGTTGTCCCTGCGGTTATTTCACAGTATATGCTACTTGGAGATGCATCAGGGAATAAAGAATCATAAGTACAAGAAAACTCTTGGGTTTCATAAGATTGTAAACCCCAGCCTAAATCACGAGGAAAACTATGGTTGCTAGTTTGAAACTCCCATTCAATCATTCCATTAGCAGGTATATCAACAGATAAAGCGAAATCGAATTTCATCACATTCCAAGCATCTCTTGTATTATGTAAATACCAAAAATCCATAGTACTAGGAGTATCTGGATTAGTTCCAAATAAAAATTCCGCTTCTTCCATCTGTACTCCACTTGTATCATAAACCTTAGCAATAAATTTATATTGACCATAATCTGCAGGGTCTATCATAAATCCAGTAGGCACTCCAGCTGTAGTGATTTTTATAGCTAAAGGACAACAATCAACTCCAGTCATCGGGGTTTTAACTTGTATTTGTGGTGGACTAACAGATGAATCATAATTACAATAACTAGCAACAAGTTCATCTTTACCAAATGTACAATAAATATCCCCTGATCCTTTAACTATAACAGGTGGGCAATCAATAGTTATATACAAATAAGTACTTGGTGGTAATATGCATGGAACATAAAATCTTGATTGTAAAAAAATATCTAAAGGGCCATAACTACCTATAGGGTTATCAATTTTTGGATATAGCATTTGTACTGAAAAACCTTCAGGATATTGAACACTACTTATAGTAACATGTCCAGCATTTTCATTTTGGTCTATAAGATTTGAATATTCATCATATGTATAGATTTTAAAAGCTCCTGTATCACCTGAGACTGATGGGTTGTTTGCTTTAACTTTAACTTTTATGTATTGACCTGAAATTGATTCGAAATTAGCAAATGTGACAGTATCGGTTGTTGATGAACATGTTACGGTATCACTACCTGAACTTGGTTTTAAACCTTGAATTGATAGACAACTGCCTGATATTAATCCATTATAACCTGATGGGAATTTTACACTTACAGTACCACCTTCTGGGATTTTATTGAAAGGAAGAAAGGTAAAAGTGTATGTACTTGGGGTATTCATCATTAGAGGACTACCATTGATTTGGATTTTACTTATGGTACCTGCGAGGATTGTTGGAGATGCGACGTTACTATTACGGGCAAGGACGGTGTATGTGTTTTCACGGAGGATTTCGACTGTAATTTTTCCTGGGTCGCCGGATTTTGTAGGGTTGTAAATCCCATACACATCAAATGTGAGCTGCACAGGCAAAATCGGATTAGTAAATTTTTCAAACACAATCATAAGATCCTCATCAATTGCACCCAACTGCACCCACTCATCCCATTCTTCTACATAACACGATAGTTTATCAAACGAAAACCCATCAGGGAAAATCATCCTTATCCAAGAATTCTTAGAATAATAACTTGAACTCGTAATCTTAAACTTATACAAAGGTGAATAATTAGCAAGCAAAGCCCCTTGTACCTGAAGAATAACACTTAAACTTTGTGGACTAGGGGCAATTCCAATAGAAGGATATAAAGCATTTTCATCAATAATACTTCCTGCTTTCCATGTTTTAATATTAAAAACCCCAGTACTTCCTGAAGAACTAGGGTTTAAAATATTTTCAATTTTGAATTGATGAGAGCCAGCTTTTATATCTGAAATATCTAAAGTTAAAGTCCTAGAGGCAATGGTACAAGGGATTGAAACAGCATCTCTATCAGTAATTCTATATGAAATACAGTCAATAATCCCAAGACCTGATGTATATTGTGATGGGAAATCAATTGTAACCTTAGCATCATGGGGTATATCTGTGGAAATCCAAAAGCTAAACAAATATCTTGAATTGAACCCAGCGTTGTTCCACTGAAGCTCAATAGGCTTGGTTTCGTCTGGCAGGATCGGACCTGCAGAACATAAAGCTAATATCGCCCAATAGATCATATTTATATAAAAACACAACAGAAATGGTATGTATTTAATCGTTTATTACAAACACTAAGATGATTTTATATCAGATGAGTATATCTTCATATGATATAATAAGCTATTATAGATTTTATATGCTAAAAAATATTGTGAGAGGAGTTTAAATATTTAGTTTATTTATATGGGAATTTTGTAATTAAATTGTGGAAATTAAAGGTGTTGTATGAAGGGTTAGAAGATAATTATCCTATTGATGAGGTTTTTTGAAGTTTTTTATATTATTGAATCTTTAGATTAGTTCTTAAGAATTTTTTTTTTCTTATTTTTTTGGGATCTTATCCCCAAGGAATACAAATTCTGCAAAGTGGGAGTAGATAGGTTAGAATTTTTGCTTTAGTTGATGATTCGGAATAAATGCAACTTGGTTTGAACTTCTAGTAAGAATTATTGATGTGGTTTGGAAAGGAGAGAATTTTTTGCGTGAAAAATAGTAGTGATTTAGGATACTCATATCTTATTTCCATTAAAGCATCCATCAACTGGTATATTTTTTTGCATTTATCTAAAGACTTATCTAAACTTATAACAAGTATAAAAGAATAAGAAATAAAGAAAAAAATACCCCAAAAGAAAATACAATTTTATTGACGCCTTTAAAAACATTAAAAATTAAATTCAAAAAATCTTTAGGTCTGTCGGAATATTTGCTTATAATGACCGTAGATATAATTGCATATATTAAATATTTCTATTATTATTCTAAGATGAAAATTATAGAGAATAATATTGATGCTAAAGGGAAAATTTTATATTTTGATGTATTCTGATGAAGAGTAAGAACTTTTAAAAATAATTAGAACTCTGATTTCAAAATCCAAACTCCAAAATTGATAAAAAAACACAGCAAGTTTCTAAATATACCCATACCTCCACATAAACCTAGACAATAATTGTATTAAATTTATAAACAAAACACAGAAAAATATTCCCAAAACTCACATAGACAATAAAACAGGCTGATGATTTTAAACAACAAAAAAAGAAGATATCAGACTATAAAATCTTTAAATACACAAAATTCAAAGCTGAATAAATCATGAATTTCCTTAAAGTATAAAAAATAATTTTAATAATAGACCTAAAAATATCTCTCAAACTCAAGAGTTTTTTTTTATCTTGAATCATCACTTAAGATGCTTTTTAAGTCTTTTTTATATTGAAAATCCTTAGAAACTATATCTCAACTTGTAAAACTAAAGGCTTTATATAAAATTGCATATATCAGAAGCTATATCTTTAGGTTTGATATGAGGGGCAAAGAACTTTATTTCATTACCAGCTCTGTTGACTAAAAATTTCGTGAAATTCCAGCCGATTTCACGTCCTTTAAGCTTGCTTTTCGATCTAAGGTATTTGTAGAGTTCACAAGCATTTTTTCCATTTACGTCTATTTTTTCATATAATTTAAAGTCCCCTCCGATTTTCCTAATGAATTCTTGAATCTCAGCATTTGTCCCTGGTTCCTGATTATTAAACTGATTACAAGGAAAAAGGGCAATTATCAAACCTTCTTTTGTATATTCATGACTAAGTTCTAGAAGTTGCTCATAATTTATTTTCGTTAGTTCTCATTGAGATGCAACATTTACTATAAGGAGTATATGTTTTTGATATGGCATAAAAGAAGTTTGATTACCTTGGATATCTTTTATTGGTATGCTGTATATAGAATTATATTGGGTTTTACAGCTGCCACCCATATTGCTAATAATAATTTATAATTAGTATACAATAAATTTATATAGTTTTCTTATATAAACTCTTATGTTTTCTTATACGAATTCATTACCAATTATCAAAATCAAAATTTTGTCTATATTCTTTTTTTTTCTCATACTCTGCAAAAATCCCCGACGGCTTCTCATTCCCTTTTTTCTTAGAAATATACTTCCCCACTCCATTCGTCACAGCCACCGGTTTATTCACAGCTTCTGGTATTTCTAACCAATTTTCATCATCCTTCCTTTCTGTAGGTTTCAATCTTTCCATAACTTTTAATCTCATCTCTTTATAAGGATTTTCCAACACTTCAGTAGATAAAATTTTAACTTCAGTCCTAACAGGTCTATCATGTATATCCGTAGGTATATTTTCCATAATATCTAAAGTTGATGTATCTCCAATAAGTTCTCCAAATACTGTATGTTTATTATCTAAATGTGGAGCCGCTTTATACAATATAAAAAATTGTGATCTATTTGTATTAGGTCCAGAATTAGCCATACTAAGTATTCCTCTTTTCCAATGTCTTAATGTTTCATGAAATTCATCTTTAAAATGTTGCATACCAAATATATTCTTACCTCCAGTCCCAGTACCAGAAGGGTCACCACCTTGTATCATAAAATTAGCTATACTTCTATGAAAAGGTGTATTATTATAATATCCTTCTTCACATAATGTGAGAAAATTTTCACATGTCATAAGAGTATGTGGACAAAAAAGCTTAAAGGTTAATGGCCCTTGAGTTGTATTTAATGTTACTGTAGCATATAATTTAAGTGATGCGATTTCTTGATAACAAATTTTCCTTATTTCAGAATTCGTAAGTTCACGAAAAGTGTTTTTTAGTTTCGGGGTAAGACTTGTTGATGTAAAACTTGCAGCTGTAAGTCCTGTTGTAAATCTCTCATGTTTTGGACCTTTTGTTTCTTCAGTTTCAACTATGGTTTTTAGTTTTTTATCTTTTTTCTGCACAAAATAAAATTTCGATGAGTCTTTTGGACTGTTTGGGTTTTGAAGGGTTATAAGATCTTTTGCACTGAAGGGTTCATCTGTTAGTAAATCTTTCCAGTTGTTGGGTTTTTTACATAATTCGTTTATTGCTTCTGATATATACACGTTCCCTGTAGGTTTTACTGCAATTATATGAGAATATTCGGTAAAAACTTTGAGGGTTATTGGGCAATGATATTGATTTTCGGAGTTTTTATAGAATTTTAGTTTTATGAGTTCTTTTGGATGCAAGGGTTTTCCGGTAACTGGGTTTTTTTTGTGCTTTTTGAGATAAGGGATTATGTGGAGTAGCTCGAAGATGGTACCGTCTTCGGTACAGACTGGGTCAGTGAAAGGTACGAGGCTTAGGGAACAGCAGTAGAATGGTAGGCGCTCGAATTTCTCAGCAGGTATGTAAGGCTTTTTTAGTACTGCTTCTTTCATTTTTTATTAGAAATAAGAGTTTTAAGAGGATAAGGTGAGGATTAAGAAGAATTTTGGAATTTGGATTTATGGAGAGAAGGGTGTAATGAGATAGTTTATTTATGTATTGAGTTTTGATGTTCAAATACATTAATTAGTTATTTTATTCCGTGCTTTTGCTATACCGCTTTCAATAGATTCTTCTATATCTCTTAACAAAGCAAAGGTATCTTCTTTAAGTTTAACAGTCTTATCGCTAACTTTTCCAAAGTTTATTTTAACTTTTCCTGCTATGTTTTCAAAGACAGCAGAGGTTTTCCCTTTGATTTCTTCAATTTTCATCTCTTTAATTATTTTTTCTGTTGCGCTTTTCAGTCCTGTTTTCTCAGAAAATTGATCTAAATGCTGAAGTGCCTGACCTCCAATATTTTTTGTCCTACTATAAATTCCTTTAAACCAATTATTTTCTTCTTCCTGATCTATACTAATCTTGCCTTCTTCAACACTTAAAAGTTCTTCATCAAAACTTCTTCCTAACGCAATTTCCGTAAGCATTCTCCTATACAAAGCTAAAGCTCTAGTTTTATATTTATCATGTATAGGCAAACCATTAATCTCATAATGTATCACAAATTCCTTTAACGCACTATTCCCACCTGAAACCATTCTTTTAAGCTCTGTTAAAGTCCAATCATTACTCAATAAACTCCTGATTTCTGAAAGATTCCCTAAAGTATTATGTAAAGCAGCACACATAGAACATACAAAGGTCCCATGTGATATTGATGCAAACATAGGTGAAGGGCAATTACAATCAGCACATGAACAATTCTCAGCATCTTCTTGAAGTCTAAGAAAAACTTGATCAATACTAGCTCTTGATATCATGAAAATTATAATAAAAACTATGAATATTAGATAAAATACTTTAAAATAAACTCATCTAGATTATCAAAGTTCTTTTTGTGATTTTTTTTTATGTTTATTATTAAGTGCATAAGTCAGAATTTACCCTATGCGGAGTTTGTGTATTTCAGTCCAAGGTGATGCGAATTTGCATCTAAAATTCTTGTTATCGATTTTTACTGAATAAAATGTCGGGATTTCACCTTTTGTTATAGGTAAAAAAATATGGATTTCTATAGACAAGTCACATATTATTTTTGCTTCTTATTTTTTTTTATGTATAAGCTTAGCTTAGATTGGTTTATTAGAGATGGGATAAGATTTTAGAATAAATTTTTGAATATATACTTAAGATTATTGATTTTGAATGCAAATGAAGTTTTTAGTTTTTCATTTGATATTGTGATTTCATATGAGTTTAAAGTTAGGACATAAGATTGGTCTTTAAGATTAATATTAACTTTAAAGGTACTGATTTATGATGTTAGGATTTTTATTATGGAAAAATTTACTTGAGGCTTCCTGACATGTTCTCCAAGATGGAAAAATGTATTTGAATCTTTTGGAACAAGACTCGGCCCAGTCTGTGAAAGAATTATCAAGCATTTGTTTTAAGGTTTTAAATAGGACTGAGTAGTTCTCGTTTGTACCTGAAAAATTATTTTTGGGTATGTGAATTTTTAGTGGCCTTGCTTTAGTTTTTCGGTCTTTCCATAAAGATTGTTCTACATGAAAATTGCTATTCTTACTAAAGAACGATAAATCCACATGGAATTTCTAACACAATATTTATTAACGGCAATAAGACTTCTTTTTGGATTTTTGATTCAAATAAAACTTCTTATAAAAGGAAATCTTGTCACAAAATATCAGCTGCTAATTCTCTCTAAAATTTTGGTATTGGGCTATAAAAGTTCAATAGGATTAGCTTTTTGGCTTTTTAAGTTGTTATTTCTTATATTTTTTATATAAGAAAATCGTATTTTAAGCGTAAAAAGTTGGAAAAACTGCGGTTTAGATTTTAGGTCTTGGAAATTTATTTTGGTTTAGTGGGAATAAGAAAAAAAATACTATTTTTACATGAGAAAATTTGTAGTATCTAGAGAATTAAAATAAGTTTTTTGATACAAGAAAAAGATTTTTTGTATTTTTTTATTGTAGTATAAAACTTTTTTATAGTACTCTAGTTAATATTTCTTAACTCTTAACATAATTTTTTTTTATCTTCAAGTTATCCTAAATTCTTTGATCCTATCCTAACCCTAACCCAAAACAATATTTTTCTCTAAAACCACCTCCTATCCAGTATTATCTATAATAATTTCATTTAAAACCACAAAGCATTTTCTCTCTCACCAGATCCTTTAAACTTAACCCCATATGTTAACCTATACAAAATCCTTTACCATTTTTACCAACTCCCAATCATATTCAAGATTGCGAAAATCCTATCTAATCCTCACATATAAAAGCACCGGATAAATTTAAACTTATATAATGGCTCGTACTAAGCAAACCGCAAGAAAAACCCCAGCAGGTAAAACCCCAAAAAAGCATTTGGCAACAAAAGCAGCTAAAAAAGTGACTGCCACAAGTACAACATCAGGTGTTAAAAAACCTCATAGATTTAGACCAGGGACTGTTGCTTTAAGAGAAATCAGAAAATATCAAAAATCCACTGAGCTACTTGTACGCAAACTACCTTTCCAAAGACTTGTTAGAGAAATTGCCCAAGAATACAAAACTGACTTGAGATTCCAAAGTTCAGCTGTTTTAGCTTTACAAGAAGCTGCTGAAGCTTATCTTGTTGGACTATTTGAAGACACAAATCTTTGTGCTATACATGCTAAGAGAGTGACTATCATGCCAAGAGATATGCAATTAGCCCGTAGGATTAGAGGAGAAAGAGCTTAACACTTAATTAAATTTTAAACTCTTTTTTAGAATTTGGACTTTATGATTTTTATGGATTTTTGGTTTGAGATATGAGGATTTTGTAAGAGGATTTAGATGTGATAAAGGTTTTGTTAGGGAAGATTTAGATTTGAGATGGTTTAGTTTTAAGGAATTATATATGATTGATGAATGATTTAAGGGGTTGTGTTGGATTTTTATTAAAAGTTTAGGCTTTGCCGGCAAATTTATATTTTTTGTTAAAAGGATTTTTTTTATGATTTGGTTGGTTGTGAGTTTTTTGAAGTGAGGCTTGTAAGAAATTCTGTTGTGGTTTGAAGTGTTAAAGGATGTGGGAAAGGATTTTTGGTTTTTTTGTCATTTGGTAAGATGGAAAAAGTTTGACTTTTTTTGGTAATAGGATGTTTTAGATTGAATTTAGTTTATTTTATTGTTTATATAAAGTTATGCTTTTGTGGTTAAGTTTAAGATTTAATTGAGTGGTATTTTATAATGAATATTATAGAGATAAGGATTATTGAATGCTATTTTACTGCAAAATTTTTATTTTCTGCTTAAATGCTAGTGAGGTACATCCGACAGAAAATTATAAATAAAGTTTTAATAATATAAACTTAATCAGCCTATTTGCTTAACTCAGCATCTTCATTATTCATATTAATCGATGAAATAGCATACTCAGCCCTACTCCTTCCAAATTGAAACTTAAACAATATTGTTACCCTCTTATCTTTTTCACTTAAAAGCATTTTCGGAAACCTATTATAAAACAAAATCCCAACAGCCAAAACAACAAAAAATCCTAAAATCCAAATAATTTCCATATAAACCTTGTCATCAAAAATAAAAGCTATACTAATAATCACATTCCAAAAAGCAAAAACTAGCATAGTATAAAAAATAACATTAATTCTCATATAATTATAAGGTTTTATAAACAAACTCATAATAATTAGTATACCCAAAACAGCACAATCAAGACTTCCTGCTACAATCTGACTATAATCCTTTAACACTTTCTCAATTATTATCAAACTTACTTGAAAAACACTAAAAATCCCTTGAAACAAAGCTTTTGTATTTATATTCAAATTAATAAGTGTTGTTTCCCATAATGGTTTATAATAAACCGCAAACCATATATAAAATACTAAAGATGCGCATATAAAAATCATCAAGAATTTATGGTAGCTTGTATAACAAAAATTATGACAGTCTCTTTGAAGAAAACTTTGGGTTAAATCATCACCAACTCCTTCAATACATACAAAAACTTCCATTAAAGTGCTTATTATAGGGACAAAGCATATATTTGCTATAAAAGGAATGATATGATGAGTAAAATAATTGAATTTCTTTATAAAATAGTTATTTTCATATGAAATATGGACTTCTTTAGATATCAAAATACAAATAACAGGCCAAAAGTAACAAAATGCTATAAGGAAATAAGTAATATGCCAGTATTTATCATGTTTGATTATAAAATAGTTTAAAAAGTCTAAAGCTAGAAATTGATGAATATTTTTTAATACGGTTGAGTGTAGTTTAGTTTGTGGACAAAGGGAGATTATTTGATTTAACCATATGAAAATATAGAAAATTAGTAATAAATCTGAATCAGAGTATGGTTTTTTGGTTAAAAGATCAGAGAATTGGTTTTGAAATTTCTTCCAAGAAAAGTAACAAGGGACTATTGACATAATTAGTATTAATATTGAAAATGATAATAAGACAAGTCGACCTTTGGGTGAAGGTATGAGAAAGTTGTTGTCATATCCACATTCAGAAGGCGGCCTAAAGTTACTTGGGTATTTGATATCACCATTTGGCCATTGGACTGAAGATATAAAAGTGATTGATTGAGAAGAGTATTTATCGATTTCAGCTAATTCTTTATAGTACAACGATCCATCTTTATCATTTCTCCTAACTTGATAAAAACTAAAAACACTATTTTGTCTTGAGTTACTATCTCCACTAAAATATATAGATCCAATACAGCCTTTAATTCTTAAACTTCTTAAAGTTTTAGCTAAAAAATAAGGATCTTCATAATCATTTCCTGTTGAAAAAATATAAGCTAAAGACTCTTTTACTAAAGATACTGTATCATATGTTAAGCACATCATCGATACATCAGGAAATATCATGCTCATTTCTTCATATAATTGTCTTCCTAGTTCCCCATTCCACTCTTTTATAGAAAAAACAAACGAATTTTCAATTAAACCCAACGTTTTTTCTATTTTTTTTTCATCTTCCTCGGTTTTAAAGTAATTTATAAATTGAAAATCTCCAGAAATGAAAATAGCATCACCTTTTCTTATCCCGACATCATACAACCCTTCAATAATATGATTAGCATTACTTGCAACTATAAAAAAAACTCTACATCTGTTGTTTTTAGCTATTTCAAAATAATGCTTATATTTTTCAAAATCGTTCCTTGTATAATTTGCAGGTATAAGACGTGTTTCTATATCATTTACTATATCAAATTTTATCTTATTAGCGAAATTAATAAAAGTCTCATAGAATTTATAATTCGAATCACTGTCTAAAATGAAAATATTAGCAGCATTCCATCCAAATGCTTTCATTAATATAAACCCTGTAGAAAAAAGTTCATTAGAAGATGGGCTTAGATTGAAAAACTCAGGGAACACCGTTGCATTATCAATCTCATCATTAGTTGCAAAAGGGCTGATTTGAGGAATAAAAATATCAAATCCTTTTAAAGTCATAGCATTACCATAAGCTAATGTTCCCCAGATACTAGTAAGATAAACTATTCCAAGTTTTTTTATTATAGGAGTAAAGCAGTTTATTGATAAATTATAATTATAAAATAAATTCCCACAATCTGTAGGGAAAAGTTCTAAGTAAAAATTTTTATAATCTTGATTTTGATTACTTCTCCATACTGCATATTGAGCTCCTAAATACCAATAAGAGAATATAGGGAATGAAATATTTTCTATAAGTTCTGAAGTCCCATTAGCTATAGACATTGTGATTGGTGTAAGAGTTTCATTTATAATTAAATAGTCAATATTACCTGGGAAAATAATTTTTTTTGTTATATTTAAAGTATTTGTATATAGACCAACTTCTATTGGATATCTTTGTTGAATGTTTAATAGTTTATATGTATTTAATATATAGTTGTTTGGATATTTTTCTTTTAGGTATTCATAGACATTGTTTTTATCATATAAAACATGGGTTTTGTTTAAATCAGAGGATATTGTGTAAATAACGTTTTTTATATGGAGGATATCGTTTTGGAACTGAGAATCTGAATCTGCCCTTGTTGATTCAGTAAGTATTAAAGCTCCGTCAATTAGTATTTTTTGAGGGCATTTTGTATAGAAAAAAAAATAGTTTCCTGCTTTTATAAGATTCCTTTCCTGTATAGTTTTTTGTATAGTCAATAAAGAGTTACCACTGTCTATTATTAATAATTTTCTTACCCCTTGAGCTTTTATCATTCTCCGAATAAGAAAATCAGCATTACTAAAATCTAAATTTTCATCATATGATATTGATGATGTTATTTGATCTTTAAACGTTGAGCTTATTATAGAAGATATTTTAATATCTTCATAGTTGCTTGAGTATAGAATACTGAAATCTTTTAGGCCGAAAAATTCAATAACTGATTTTACAGATTCAGCCGCTTTTTCAGTTTTTTGATTTATATAAAATCTGTTTGGGAAACTGGTTGAAAAGTTTGGATTTGATAATGTTAAATAAGCAACTTGAAAATAATCAGCTACTTGGTCAATAAGAGAAGTATATTGGGAATCAAGAGTTATATCGATTATAAGAGAAAAATCTTGGGTTTGAAGAATTGAGATTACAATAGTAAGATCATTTGATGAAAGTTCTACTATTGACGAGATTAGTTTAAGTTCTGATAAAAAAAACTTTGGGGTTTTGGTACTGGAAATAAAAATAGTTTCAAGAGTACATTGGGACAAGCTTGAAAGCATTAGAATCAACAATGACCTCATATAATTATTTTATGTTTTTAAGGACTTTATGATTATAATGTAGTTTTTATACAAACCCTACACTAAAAACTAGATTTTGATTATTTTCAGCTGGCTTATTACATAAAGAAAAAACGCTTACCCTTAATATGAATAAATACTTTCCTATCTACTTATTTCTTACAGATTTTAGAATCATTTACATCTTTTGAATAAGCAAGCTTATTTTTAATTAGATAAGAATAATTATAATACATTTTTTACAAGAATAAAAAACTTATAGGTCGATATAAAACTAATAATAATCAATCATAAAGTCAATTCCGAATACTAACTGAGTTGGTTTTATATAATTATCTCACATATGAAACCTAAATCATAAATAAAATAGTTTGGGAAATTTTTAGTCTAAATATCCTTATATTCATATTTTGAGATTTTTAAATTACAATATTTAAGTTTTTTTTTTGGGTATAACTTATTTGTTAGTGTAGTTATTATGTGATGATAAGGGTTTTCATATGAGTTTTTTTTATACATAATGATTTTCTGATCTTTAGGAAATTTTGACTTTTTATTATGGGAAGGATAAATATTTTTGTTATATGCTTGATTATCATTTTAGATAAGTGATTTTGATAACTGTTTATAGAAAAAAAGTGTTGATATGAGCAATTTTAATTGTGGTTTGAGTTTTTGAAGAGTGCATTTTCAAAATAGTTTTGGGTTTCCAGATTAGAAGAAAGGATTTCTATGAGGAAACTATTAAGAAAATGATATTTTTAAGCATAGGTGGAGTGTGTATGATTTTTTATTATGCTAATGACTGTTTGGGTTTTTAGTTTTATAAGGAATTTTTAATCATATAAGCCTTAATCATTTTTGAGATTTTTATATTTAAATTGACATTTATTATTATGTATAAAATGTAATTTTAGATCAATATTAAGTTGTATAAAAATACACAATTATATCGAGAAAGCCTGATAGTTATATCATAAATACTAATTATTAGAACAGAAAATTAAAAATTATTACATAAAGTAGTACTATATAAACTAATAGAATTAACGGATATAGATTGTGTTATAATTAGCATTATTATACCTAAATATAAAAAAGTTTTATTAGGATCACAATTTGTTTATAAATATCAGCTTTGTATTCTGAAAAATATATATTTTTATTAGTTTTAAAATCTTAGACTCAAAGTTACTTATTAAAACTTAATAGAAATATGATATGATTTATAATTCTTTTGATTATTCTATATATTGTTTATAATATAGTTTTTTAATTCAAACTTGATAGAAAATTAAATTGATTATGGTATAAAATTTTAAAAAATTATTCAAATTTTATTTCAAAACAATGCTGATTTTTATCACTGTATATAGTATAAAGGAAGGTTTAGATGCTAATTTGGCACTTCTTTTAGATTCCTTTCAAACATGATTTTTTGATATAAAAATAAAGTTGGAATTAAATCTTAGCTAAAAGAAAGTTAATTATTTTATGTACCAAAAAAGTTTATTTGTAATTAAATACAAAGAAAAATGTATGTAGATGAAGTTAGTTATCAGGTAATTTTAATCTTATTGATTAAAAGAGAATTCAAAAATGCTGGTCAGTTTTTCATATAAGCATTTATATCCACTGTTTTATTTTAAAATGTTTAAATAGTTAAGGTGGCATGGTTTAAACCTTGTCCGATCGAGGTTTGTTTGTCCTACGATCTCTTTCTTTAGGCAGATTCAGTATATTAAACCACTCGTTATCGCTGATTATGTGACTCTTTATTTGGTTCAGAAGGTCTTTACTGTTTCTTTTCTTTAGCGTCAAAATGATGGAGGCAAGTCTTTTATATATAGATGAATTCATTATATTTACTATAAAATTTTAGGCTTAAGGGAAATTTTTCTTATGCAGTAAGTAAAAATAAATTATTAATTTATGCTTCGGATTAGATTATTGTTGAATATATCAGAAGTTTAAAAATAATTTTTTTTTGAATTAATATCATCTAAGTTTTCATTAATGCTTTTTTATTATAAAAAATTGTATAGAAATTATTATATATTTAGCAAGTTGTTTACCACTTACTTACAGAATTATACCAAATAACATGAAGCAGTTACAGTTTACCAATTTTATCTATCTATACTATAAAGACGTTAAAAATCTTAAATGCCCTATAATCCAACTAGTTACAGTTTACCAATTTTATCTATCTATACTATAAAGACGTTAAAAATCTTAAATGCCCTATAATCCAACTATAAACTTAAAAAAAAAACACACATCCTTCAAAGCTAAATTCTATCAGCAAGTCAATAAATAAAATTCACGACACAACTCTTTATCATAAAAAACGCAAACCGAATTTTAATTATAATTATAACCCACAACTTATCTCCAGCACAAAAAACCACTAATCTCAAATTCTAGCCCTCAACCACATATTCTTCATCAAAATTTCCTAAACCTAAACATCCTATCCACAACTCTCCATCTAAAAAAAAATCACAAAAATAAACCACTAAACTCTAAAACTTCTTCAAATAAAACTCATCAAAAAAGCACAAATTTCAATACAAAATCATCTTCCTCTTTATATCTTAGCATAAAACCCCATCATCATCTTTCAAAACTATTTTCACATAAAAAATATATGGAAGAACCTAGCGGAAAAAAAGTCAAAGCCCTAATCACTTTATTAATCCTCTTAATCCTAGGTCTTTTCTTCTTAATCCTCTACCTATTCTACCTAATCTCACAACTAATCACAATCCCAGGATCAATTTTTATCTTTTTCCTTTGCTTTTACAATCTATCAAAACTAATACTCCAACTTTCTGTTTTCCCAGGTTCCTTCTGGTTATGGAAAAGGTCAATCGAGTCTCATTTTTGCCGTGAAATGTCCTTACAACTCTTACAAAAAATCCAAGACCTGCGTATTTGCCTTGAAATCCTCCTAGACAAATGCAGCGACTGTGAAAAAGTTGAGTTTTTCGAAAGAGCCCTTGAAGCTACAACATACGCTAAACGAATGATCTCAACTATCATCGAAACATATGAAATCGAACAGCAAAACAACTCCATTACAAAACATGGCTTATCATTATTCATCCTTCTAAAAGAATTCCAAGATTCTCTTCAATCAAGTCGTATTTGTTATATAAACAAATCCTCAACAATCTGGGATTTCATCGATGAAGCTGTAGAAGATAAAGATTGGCAAAGTCTAGTTTCTGAAGAATATCCTAACAATATATCAATATCAAAAGCACATAGTATATGTTTATCTTTAGAATCTAGATTATTAGAAAGCTGTGGTAATGTTAACTTTTACAATAAAATCAAAAGATGGCTTTTTGATAGTACTTTAGGGACATATGATCAAATGCGCCTTGAGTTACAAAGTAGATATGAATGTGAACTTATATCTTTAGAAGTAGGGAATATAATACTTGATTGTATGTATGTGACAAATTCTGAATCACAAGATTCTGCAACAATGATAATGTGTAACCCAAATGCTGGGTTATATGAATTTGCATATTATCAAAGTGAATGGTTAGAATATTATATAGCATCAGGAATCAATGTTTTTTTATGGAATTATAGAGGATATGGGAGAAGTAAAGGAAAACCTGATCCGGAGACTATGAAAAAAGATGGGGAGTGTGTTGTTGAGTTTTTAAGGACGAATAAAAATGTGAAAATATTAGGAGTACATGGAGAAAGTCTTGGTGGGATAGTCGCAGCGCATATCGCAAGGAAATGTGAAGTGGATTTTTTGTTTGTTGATAGAAGTTTCGATAAATTAAGTGAAGTTGTTCAGTATAGTTTTGGAAAATGGGCTAAGGTTATGATGAAAATAGTGAAAAAATGGGAAACTGAAGCTTCGTTTGATTATTTGTATGTGAATTGTTATAAAATATTATCAGCTGACCCTCATGATAATATGATTAACGACTTAGCATCTATGAAATCTGGTGTAGCGATAAAACTTATTGAAACTAGAGGTTTAGAAATTTCTGAAGGCATAAAACCAGCACAGATTGATATATTAAAATATCATCATATATTATCACAATTAGATTCTATGACTATGTTAAAAGCTGTATCTATACTTATGGATTTAATTATAAGATATATAAAAAATGACCTTGATAGAAATTGTGGGCTTTTTGATGTTACAAGCACTGGGAATTATCAACCTTTAGGTAAAGAGCTTGAAAATAACGAGGATGAATCTGTTAATCAATTGTTATTTAAGATTTTTAATATACTTGATAATCTTGATGCTGGAGGGAAACCTTTAAGTACAGTTCCTATGAATAAAAACAAAGATTTGTCTTTGAAGATTTGGCTTATGGTTTTAGATATATGGGGTAGTTTTTTACCTATTGAACCTTCTGAGATTAATTTGACTAGAAGTAGAGCTTTAGAAAAACTTGTTGAAAGTGTTAAGGAGTTAAAACAATCTTTTGAAGATAATGAGTATTCAAGTAACCCTATTATTGTTGATATATGTAGAGAAGTGAAAAATCTTGAAAAATGTTTATCGAAAATTGTGGTTTATTTGAGAAACCAGGTTGCTAATGGAGAGAGGATTTCTGGAGATCTTTCATCTGACCGTGAAGAAATATGCACTTTTAGACACCATTTTGAATATGATAAAGCTGGGTATTTAATTCCACTTTCTTGTGGACATAGTGGGAGGTTTAGTCAACCAGAACTTACACTTCTTGAGACACACTTAGCGAGGATTGGGTTTGTGAAAGTAGCGTAAATGTTAATGTTAGGATTATTTAATATGGATTGTAAGTGGAGATTTTGGTCAGTTTATGGGTATTGAGATGAGTTATTGAATTAAAATATTTAGTTTTTATAAATTTTATTAAGGAATTTTTTGGGTTGATTAAGTGATACTTGCTGAAATTATACTGGTTATTTTATCTGTTTTATAAGATTAGAATATAGACAAAATACACTAATAAACAAAAAATTGGGAAATTAAAGATTAATAAATGATAGGTAACAATATAAATCAACACTATTTCAACATAAAAAACTCTCCTAAATTTTGTGAGTATATGAAAAATAGTATTTTTTACATAGAAAAAAATAATTTCACATACAAAAAAACTTTTCACATAAAATCACACTTAGAAATACTCATAATATTCCTTATTAGCATCTCTTATAATCAATATATTCTTAATTTCCTAATATTATATTACAATTTATAATCTCAAATATATATTAAACCATATTTCACATTTCCTACAACCAGCCAAACAAAATGCTATTAACGCAAATTCCTAACACCCAATCTATTTCCATCTTAATTCAAAAAATCTCAAAGTTTATACAAGAATATGAAAATACAAAAAGTTTACAAAATATGAATTTCTGGGATGATAAAGGTAAAGTTCTAGCTGAAATGGAATGGAATGATCATGGCATCAAAAGTGAAGTTGATGTTTCAGGTTGGGCATATCATAGAAATGCAATCAAATCTCGAAGTTTAGAATTTAGAAATACCCCAACTTTTAGACCAAAACTCATGCTCCCACGCCCGAAACGTGTCCGTAAGCCATATTCTCCAAGTATAAATACTCCTCAACCAATGGCAAAATCTATAAGCCCAAGTGGGGAAAAAATTGAATCTCTGATATTAAAACTTTTAGAAAAAGGGCAGAAAAAAGCTAAGGATGTAAAATTCAATAACACATATCGAATAGGGAATCGCATTGTTACTCGAATCCCTTTTCTTAATTATAAACTTAATTTACCAAGATCATTGAATATGCTTAAGGCCCCTAAGCAAGTTAAAGGTTTAAGTAGAGCTAATAAACGCCCTTTGGCTAGTAGTTTTGCTTATAAACTTACAGGGACTTCACTTTTGTCATCAAAATTTACGTATTAGGGTATTTGGGATATTTAGAATGATGACATAGGATTGGAATGATATGATTTTAAGTTTTAATTTATAATGGCTTTAATTTTTTTTAGATAATGATTTTTGGTATGTGTAGTTGTATTGATAATGAAGAAATATATAAGAATTGTGTATAGAATTTTTTTTTTTAATATGTAGATTATGGGGTAGAATGAGGGATTTAATGAAATAATAAAGTTTATGAATGTAAAAGGTTATTTAGATAGTTTTTTATGGTGAGTAAATGAAAATATACCATGAAATCATTTAATTGAATTTATTATAAAAATTAAAAAATGATATACATTGATATCTAAAAAATTTCATAATTACCTGGCATATGCAAATTGTATCTGTGTATGGTTGTTATTGAAAATAGTTATGAATAATCAATTTTTATAATTAGGAAATTTTAAATGTGGGCTGCTTTTCCTCTTATTTTCTAATTCTGCTTTGCCTGTAGTTAAAGCTTTTTATATCATATAATAAATTTTAATAATTTTTATAACCTTCACATTTTTGTACAGATAAATTCTCCTTATAGTATTTTTATTAGTAATTTTATATCTTATATCCTAAATATTTATTATTATTATCAGTGGCAGCATATTTAAAGTTTATCTAATCACCAACACCAAAGGCTATCTGAAAACCAGAATAGTGAAAGATCATAAATAAACTTTTATATCAATATATTTTCAGGTAAAAAAACCTACTTTTAAATACAAATAAAACATTATTAGATGAGGATATATTTAATACTGAAGAACATCATTTAATTTTTTTTGGGGAAATTGTTGAATTTTTAAATTTCCTTTTTGTAAAACAAAGTGTTAATAAAAATAAAAATATTTGCATAATCATACTTAAAGCTACACTAGTAAAATATGCAATATTCAGTATTTTACTAGAAAAATTGTATATAATTTTTTGATATATAAAGAAAAAATAGGACAACGCATAATAGTTTAAAATGGAATCATGCCATCAAATCGCCTGCCACAAGTTTAAAAAAAATCATTCTAAAGTTACACCCTCCTAATCTAGCCATAAAATATTAAAAGCCTTACAACCACTTTAATAAACCTCTTTTCATATAAAAAAAATTAACATTCTCTTTATAACACAAGTTTCAAATGTTATTTTCAAATGAAAATTATTAAATTATCTAATAATCTTTATTCTGTAGAGCTTCATTCCATCCTTTTAAAGCTTTCATTACTAAAGTACACTATATATTTCCTACCTTTCTAAAATTCTCCACAATTTCTTTATATGGGTCAGAATTAGCTTTAACAAAATGCAACAAAAGCCCATGGAAACTTTTGCCAAGAGTTTTTTTTCCATAATGTTCTTGAGCTATAATAATCTTTGTGTATTTTTTATTAGTATTTTTCATATACTCTTTCCAAGGTATAAGTCCTTTATAAAACTAAGTAAAATTTACAAGTAAAGAATTCTTGTAATGCTGGATGGCAATAAACTCAAGCTCATTTACTTCGGTTTCTCTGAAAGAGAAAAGTTGTGAAGAGTCAAAGTCAAGTTTTTCAGGGATTATTAATTTGCTTACAGTTGGTGAGCAATCTTTGATAATAGAGTTATCAAGTACATAATTTGGTGTAACATTAGAAGAATTATTCAATGGACTAGTCGGAGTTAGTCTATATACGCACCTATTAGAGCATGAGTTTTCAGTCATAATCGGGCTTTGTGATTCATTAATAAAACTTTGAAGTAAACTGTCCATCTCTTCAATATAAGACTTATCTTCTGGTTTCAGTTTTTCTTCATTAATAAAATCTTGCCATTTACTTATGCAACATATAAGCATCTGTAATCTATGATGCCTTTTCGCAATTTCTTTTTGTGCCCTTCTTTTTTCTACTAAAGGCATAAGTATTTGAGTCATTTTTCTAAAAACCTTAGCTAAAGATCTTTTTTTAAACTTCTCAACTCTATTGTTTTCAATATTCTGTATAAAAACTGCTTTAGCTTTGATTTTCCCAAAACTAAATCTTATGGTTTTTTTTGTACTCACGGTTAAGACTTTTTTTATTTTTTGGAGCATTAAGGAATAATGAGAACGGGGGATTTTTTTGTGCACTGCCCGGCTATTGCGCACTTCAGTTTCTACACGTTTTTTCATTTCTCTAAGTTTTTCTTCGAGCTTTTTGCTTTCACTGACTAAGTGTTTTCTTTTGTTTTTTAAGTCCATATGGGTAGTAGTTGTTGATANCAGTTTCTACACGTTTTTTCATTTCTCTAAGTTTTTCTTCGAGCTTTTTGCTTTCACTGACTAAATGTTTTCTTTTGTTTTTTAAGTCCATATGGGTAGTAGTTGTTGATACAGGCTTTGTGTTTTCGGTTTTGGATAATGAGCGCACGGGGATATATGATGAATAGTCCTTGGATGGACATTTCAAATTGCGGGAAACTGGTGAGAAGGAAGGACTTCTAGATACTGACCTACTTGAGCTAGTTTGAAAGTTGTTTCTGATTTGATTTCTTATAACTGTTAGCGGGGATCTTGGGTTAGCTTTTTGTTTTTGATAGAGCATTTTTAAATATATGAATAAGAAATCAGAGTGTATATGATAATGGATGAATTTTTTAAAGAAATTGAAGAGACTAATTTATTAAGAGATTTAGATGATAATAATATAATAGGATGCTTTTAATAATTAGAAAATGTGTTTATGCTGCTTGCTGCTAATAATTAATTATTAATAAATAATTTTTGATTTTCAAGGCTAAAATAAATTTATATCAAAATACTTGTGGTTTGATAATATAATATTTAAAAGTATTTTTAAAGTTTATTATTGAAATAAGTATATCAATAATATATAAATGCTCTTATAATGCTTAAGAAATAAAGCTAAAATGGTAATTGTATACTTTTTGTTATAAAAAATTAAGAAGTAAGTTGGAAAAAATAGCCCATGGTATAAATCTTATAATTTCCATTAATAGTAATCTTTATTCTATTTAAATAGATTCTTATATAATTATATTAACTTCACTAATTTTTTATGCAAATTTATTAAAAATTCAGACTTAATGTTTCATGATCATAATATTATTATATTAAAAACAAGATATCATTATCCGCCCAAAATTGCATAAATATGGCCTAGTGTTCCTGCAAAAATGGTCAAGGCCAGCCAAAAAAAAATTAAACCATTTAAGACAATCCCATTTATTAAAAGCATGAAGATTATTATTTATAGATGCTTAATAGAAAAATATTATCAACTAAATATTATTTAACTTTATTATTTGCAAATGATTAGGTAACTTTGGCTTTTTTATGCCTAGTCTTGACCTATTTTATAATTTGTATTCATATACTCCCAAATAATTTGAGTTGTAACTAGAATAAATAAAATTAATAAGATTAGATTTGCTTATATCTTGATGAATATTTTGTATGATGATAAAGGAGATACTTTCAATCCTAATCATATAGTCAAAATTTATTAGAAGGATACTTTGCGATTATTAATAGAGCAAGATAGACCTCAGGAAATTCATATCTAATTTTTATAAATTATAGTATTTAATTGATAAAATATAAGTAAATTGATAATGAGATATTTTAAATAACTACTGAATTTGATATTGGGAATTAAATTAAGCAATAGAATAAACTGTAAAATCTGCTATAGAGAAAAGAAAATCAACGCTGTAATTTTATTGTACTAAGCATGATAAATGCATGAATCAAAAGTTTTTTTTAAGAGATCATATTGAAATAATATATTATAAAAATAGCAAATTTCAAGAAAAGCATTCGTGCTATTTTGAACTAATGAAATATTATATGTTTTAAAAGCAAAAGAAGAACTCTTCTATAGTAACTTTACTATTTTTTAGTATATTAAAATCAATTTATATATAAGATTGCGATTAAATAGTGCAATGTATAAAAATTGTAAGTTACTTAAACTAAGTAATCCTTTGAATATAATAACTAAAAACAAAGCATATGCGATTTAAGATCTGGTTTCAAGGTAAAGTATTATGTAAGTTTAACACTTTTAATAAGGTTTTTACGAATACCAGTAGTCTCACCTTCATAATGATCCTGGTTTCTAGGCTCTTTAATACCCAAAGTCGATCTTCGAATCTTAAGTTTTTTCAAATACTTCATTTTATTCTTGACCCTAACATTTCTCTCAATCTTCTTACGTTTCTTGACAATTCCTTTATTTTTCTTGATTTTCTCATCTATTTCTCGTTTCCCTTTCCTTTCATCCTGTGTTTCTTTTATTTCATGATCTTTGTTTTCTTTAATATTTTCTTCAATAAGAATATCATTTCCCCTTTGTTTTCCTCTAGAGATTATAATTTTTTCAATATTCTTAATACTTGTGACAACAGGATGATTCGCAGCAATTTTCCCTTTAGATTTAAGAAGCATATAATAGCTCAAATTCATAGCTAAAAGTTGACAGTACTTAATTCCAACAGTATCTTTGATACTTTTAGCATTTTTTGATATTATTGTAAGGTTTTTAACACTTTCTAATATCCCCATGAGTTCTGGTGAATCTCTTTCTATTACTTCAAGAAGTTCATCTTCGGTTAAATCGTTATAGTTTAACTCTTCTTGGCCTAGGTCAGGGAAAAAGTCGTCTTCTTTGAGGATGTTTTCTCTTTCCTTTAGCTTTTCTATGGCTATTTCTTCTTCGCTTTCGGACTCTGACCCTTGGTAGTAATCTTTTTTACTCCATGAAGCCATGATTATATTGTACTTTTTGGGTTTTAAAATTAGGAGATGGATTTAATTTGAATTCATGGATTTTTATCGTGTTATATGAAACTGGGTGTTAGGGTGTTAGAAATTATGGATGAAGTTTTTGATGGAAGCTGGATTTTATGTGATGAAATTATTAGGAAGAAAAATTTTTGGGAATTAAATTGAATGTTTGAGGATGTTTTTGAATTTCTAAGAATGGATTAGGAGAAATTATATATTTTTTTCCATATAAAAATAACAATCCCCAAAACTTCTACCTTTTCAATCCATTCCCATCCCAAGCCTATCCCTAAATCTCTACATAAAAACCCCTCTAATTTAATAACCCTTTATTAAACCTTTTACAAAACTTAATCAATCCTCGTACTTGACTCACATCATAAAACCCATAAATCCAAATCTAAATTTTCTCATCTTTATAATCCTTATCTTCTAACTATCCTAATCCTATCCTCCATCATTAATCTATCTAAAACCCTTTTTTCAACCATCTCTTTTCTATCCATACCAATCCCACATGCAATTATTTTTTCATTTCAATCTTTATTCATAATTCATAATTCAACTAAAAATGAAGTGCGAAGATTGCATAAAACAAAAAGCTCAGCTAATATGCATAGAATGTGAAGAGCTATTCTGTCTATCTTGTGACTCTTCAATTCACAAAGGGGGTAAAAGAAAATTTCATTCAAGACTTCCAGTATGTTCCAACTGTAAATCCCCAGCAATATTAGAATGTAAGGACTGCAATAGCCGAAACTGTACAAATTGTAAGCATTTTCATAATGGACATCATACTGTTTATATATCATCCCCAAGATCATTAGGTGTTTTTTGGGATATTTCTAACTTCAGTTCACAACCATTTTCAATAAACGATGCTTTAGTTGAAATTTCATATAGAATTTCTAATCCTAAGTTCATAAAACTTTATTCTGATAACTGGATACGTTCAAAAATACCAAATATAGCAGAGATTGTGTTTAGATATGGAATTTGTCCTTTAGATGCTTTGTTTTTAGATGTATCTTTATTAGCAAATTCAGGTTTGACACATATTTTAATTATTGCCCCTCAGGTACTTGAACTTAGAGAAAAACTTTTACATTTGAAGGCTACATCTACTAAAATTATGATTGCTATGAGGACTGGGCCTTTGGTTTTTTATGAGACAAATGAAGAAACCAGTAAAATATTTGATGAAAGGAAAGGGGCGGTTTGGGATATGGGTTTAGTGATTGAGAAGAGTTTTTATGTTAATTGTCAGCAATGTAAGGTTAAGGATGTTTGTCAGTATTTGGCACAGGAAGCGGAGTTTGGTAGAATTATGGTAGAAAGAACAGAGGTGGTAGAAAAAATATCGAACAAGCTTAGGATTAGCTATGAAGAAAGTAATTATTTGTTGGATTTGGCTAGGAGTAGAAGACTGGTCAATGAGATTGAAGTTAAATATTCATCAAGGACTTATACATTGTACAGTATAAAAGTTCCTTACTTTTGCTATAAAGTTCTCTACTGGGTCTTAAATTCTTTAAAGCTCGATGAGATCTCTCCTCTAAAAAGAATCATCAAATCACGTCTAAAAAAGGTATTCTCACTTCACTTATTAAATAACGACTGGGACAAAATAATAAGAAAAATCCAAAGTCGTCCCCGAAGCAACTCCTTCAGTTCTAATCCTTCAACCGAATGCTTTAGAAAAATCAAAAAAAAACTCTTCAACACTTTCGAAACCTGGCTTGGCCTTGAATCTTTGAAAACAGACTTTTTTAATATAAAGTCCAGTGACTATTGGGATGAATACCTCAACTTTTTCGAACGTTACTTTTCTAATAATTACAAAGAAATAATCCCAATGGGCCGTTATGGCTGTAGTCTTTTACTTAAACTTTCAGGTCCAGACTCTTTAAAATCATTATCCCTAGGCAAACTTTTTCATATAACCAATTTAGCAATACAAGATGATTATTTCAGATACCAAAATAAATGTCTTATATGGAGTAAAGACTTCAAATTTCTTGACAATTTATCTTTTAAAAAACTTGAAGATATGAAAAAAAATATTATAACCCTTTTATCACAATATCCACAAGGACTAAATATATCTTGTATTCCGGCATTATTAAAGAAAAAACTTCATGTTGTATTAAACTTTCAAGATTTCGGGTATACAAAACTTAAAGAGTTTCTAATTAGTATTTCTGAAATACAATTAAACTTACAAATTGCTTCTATAAAAGTTAAACCTGTTATTGATAAAAATCAAATTGCTGAGATTATTGCTGAGATAGTAAAAGAAAAAGAATATGGGGTAACTGAGTCGATATTACAAGCAACTTTACAGATTAGAGTTAATCAGTCTATTGATTGGACTATTTATGATGTAGCTTCATGTGAAGAGTTTGTTAAGAAATATTCGAGATCTTCGATTGAAGTTTTGAGGACTCCTGAATATAATATATTATTCAAAGCTAATGAATTTAAGACATATAGTTACTTTTTCCCGTTTAAAAGCTTGTTTACATCAGCTGTGTTAGAGAGTTCAAGGGTACCAACACCACAAATTTATCATCCAATATCTCATTCAGTTGATCTTAATATAACCCCTAGGAATAGTGTTACAGCGCCTATGCAAAGGATGATAAACATTTCTAATGTTCCTTCAGAGATGATACAGAAATCACCGTTTAGAGATTCGGAACCTGAGGAAGGGAGATATGCAGAACCGTTTATTGCTGAGGATTTATCGGTGGTGTTGGATAATAAGTCGAATGGGTTTAGGAGTATACAGCATTCGAAGGATTCAAGTATTGATGAATGGCATTTGAGGACTAGTAGTTTTGAAAAAAACAACGACAATTATAGTACGATATATATGTCACAGCCTAATAGGGGTCATTCCAGATTAAATTTTTCTTGGTTTGATAAACCTTTGTGCTTGGATTAAAATAATAATTAATTTAACCTAGAAAAAGATTTTTATATAAAACTAGTAATTATAAACGAATTAAGGTGTTGATTTCACTTTTATTTATATATAATTTTGTAATTTTACACGATATTTATTTAACCATTTAATAAATCATCTTATATTTAAACTGCTAACCACAATTAATTTTATCCATCATAATTTCCTCATAAAATGCGCAAACATAAACTTCTCATTTCTAAAATTATTTATAATAAATCAGCATAATCACTAATTACATAAAAAAATTAATTCAACAATAATCTATAACCTCTAAGCTTATATTTAGCACCCAGAAAATTATATCTAATCCTATAATCATCCTAACACCTTAACTCTAAAAATCATCTAAAACACATAATAAAATCCTATAAAAAAATAATTACTTACATTACTCAAACCCAGGAGGAGGTTTAAAATTCGAAATATCAAGCCAAGAATAACTATCCCTATCCTTAGCTTTAAACCTACTCCCCAAGTCTTCACTTTTCATATGAAAATGTTCAGTCACCGGAAAGCCAGGAGGACTTTCAGGACCATTTCTATGATATCGAGGCAAAGAGTATGAAAAATCAGTACTACTATTGTTCCCTGAATCATAAAAATAATTCGGTTCTTCAGCACCAGGGCGGATTATATCAGCAGGCAAATTCGAAATATTCACTGCTCTTGATATATGCCCTGGATGATGACCTTCTGAACTTAAAGAACTATGATGGACTACTGTTGGGGATGAGACACGATTGTTTTGAAAATCCCAAGAATTTTCACGGAATGGTTCGTAAAAATATGAATAACATGGCTGTTTAGCTTTGAAAATCATGAATGAATCACGAGCTTCCATAACTTCGAATTGATTTTTCCCATATGCTTTAATGAAATCTGCTAATGATGATGATAGATAATGACTCCATTCTATACGTCCTAGTTTTGCGACAATTTGAGCTTCAAGATCTCGGACTTCATGGCCGAAGTTACGGCCGCTTAAGATGTTTGTGATACAGAAAAGTATGTTTTCGACTAGAGGCGGAGCATATTTTGTTTCACGGCACAGCACAGCAAACGGATGATTCGTGTTTCTCAATTCAATCGCAACTTCAGGGAATGTAGCAAGAAGGTCTTTTAGCTTAGCAAATCCTAAGTCTTGTATATTTAAAGGAAAATTTAGACTGCGTTTTATAAACAAAGGCAGTTGTGCAAGACTAACTCCTTCAGAATGTTTTTCTAATATCGTAATTGCAGCATTTTTTATACCCTGTATTTTTTTCATAGTCTCATTTTTACTCACATTCCCATGGGTATTAGTTGTCCATATAAGTAAAGTCCTTTGATAACGAAGAATATCTTCATTTATAGCAATTTGAATCATATAACTTAGTCTTCCTAGACTACAACTTTTTAAAGAAGGTGGGCCACAGACTTTTAAAAATTGAGCACAACCATAACGTCCTCCTGGGATAGCTTTTTGTTCTTCATCTCTTCTAGGTCTTCGAATACCTTTATGGACAAAATAATTTTCAAGAAAACGATAAAAGTCTTTCCATTCTTGGGTTTTTTTTATCTCTAGAAAATCTCCGAATTTCGAGTGGTTGTCTAGAGCTTCCCAGATTTCTCCATTAGGATAGATGGCTAAAGTTTTACTTCCAATAGATGGGTCGATAATCTCTTTAAACATGAACTTCGGCAAAGTTGAGGACTTAGAAAATAAATTAAACTCCGGTGCTGAACTTGCATGGGAATGTCCTCTTGCTTGGAAAATGAGGTTCTGCCATTCCGAAGGTGTTGGTTTATAATCAAAAACTTCTCTCATCCTTGCTTGTATAGCTTTTTCACTAGGAAGCATCTCATCTGCACATAAAGATCGTAAAGTCCAAGTCAAGCATTCTAAACTACAATTTTCAACCCTTAGGCTAATAAAATTAACAGTTTCCTTATCGAATTCTTTACAAGACAAGTAAATAATCCCACTTTTTTCAGCTGATTCAAGTAAACGTGTGACTTCTTCATTTGAAATTTTCATTTTCAGCTCGATTATTTGAATTAAATCTTGTAATTCTATAAGGATATTCCCTTTAAAAGCTTCTTCTCTAAGGTAGTTTATCAGGTATCTAATTGAGAGTTTTTATCTTTTTTAGGCTCTTCGACTAGAGTTTCTTGGATTTGAAGAGGAAGGATTCTGGATGAAAGCCAAAACTCTACGGCAGTCATATTGGATTTAAGTTGCATTAAATGGGGAGTGAAAGTTTGACATTGAGAGGAGATTATAAGAACATGAGTAAGCCCTGTATTTAATGAGATGGATAAATCAAGAAGAAGTGATTCATATGTTTTTATCCCTGTTTTATTGACACTCATTACACCACTCTCTAAAAGGGCATCTTTCCATTTACCCCAAGGGTCGCCATAAGCTTTAACAAACTCCGGTGTACCTACCTTTTGCTTTATTTCACTCAACATCATTTGAATATCTTCATTCCTACTTGGTCTACATGAAGAAATATCCCAAAAAACCCCAAACCTCCTTGATGACTCAATCTGACTCAAACTATGCGAAACATGTGTTTTTTGACAACTATTACACAATGAAATGTTACATTGAGTACATTCAGTAACTGCTTGGTCTCTACATTGACGACATACCAATGGTCTAGAATGAGTTTTTCTTTTACCCCCTTTATGTAAGTTTTCATCACAAACTTTACATAAAGCTTGATCACATTCAATACACAAAGCTGTTGCTTCTGATGATAGACACTCTTCACACTTCATATTTATTATGAAAATTTTACTATAAAAAAGTCTTTTATTATGAATCGAAGTCTTTAGAGTAATTTTATAATTTAACTTTAGGATTAAATTGTTTTTGGTTAGAAATCTTATTGTGTTTAAGTTATTTTTTTGTTTTATGGATTGTTGTTGGCTTAACTGTTGGTTTTATAATTTTGCGCTTTTTTTTTGAGTGAAATGGGCTTTTTTTGTTTAGGTTTGCATTTTAGATGATTTTATATTTGGTTATAATGAATTTTTGGAGTAAAGTTTATTTTCTTGTTTAGTTTAGAGGTTAAAGTTTTGAATTATTTATTATGTTTGTGTGGTATTGTATTTTTTAAATACAAAAACTAAGCTGTATATGTCTATACCATTAATGATAAAGACTTAAAAAATGTGTTTATTATATAATTCATATTACTTTATGGTATAAGCATTTTTAAAAACTAAATTTACCAAATATTATAATTTGTACTAAACATAATTGTATTTATAGCCAATTATCATATAAGGGAATAAAAATTATTTTCATTTGATATAAACTTGCTTACACATAAAAAAACTATTGATCTATTCAACTCTCTCTACATAAATCTTCATATAAATGCCTTTATATTCAAAAAAAATCTACATTAAAAAACTTTTCTTATTTATTCTAAATTTTGCATGCAATCCTAATCCTAACGCACTTTAAACCCTTATATTATCTTATCTTTCTCAATCAGAAACCATTATTATAATATCATGTATCCATTATTTTCTACTAAGTATATGCAAAAACTCATATTATCATATTTTTACCAATAAATTTCTGTATTCAAACTTTATATTATCAAAAATACACTTATTACATATAGTATAACTGATAAAATTATAACTTATGATTGAATATTTTCATGAACAACTTTTTAATACATCTGAAAAAGTGCAAAAATACGTCAAATTATTAGAAAAAACAACCCGTAAGCATGTTTTCTCAATACTCAAAAAAGATAAACTTAACTATCTACTTAGAAAGACTTTATTAAAAAAACTGGCTCAAGAAAAAAAGAATCGAGAAACCCGGCAGAATCAAGAGCAAAAAAAGTTTTTGCAAAGAATCAAAGAAGAAACTGATGCCTTGAATAAAGAACAACAAGAAAAAAAGTTAAAAATCAGAACTGATAAGGAAGAAGAATGGCAGGTGTCTAAGGAAAAGTTGGAAAAACTTAAAAATGTTAGAACCCTTGTGTATAGTGAAGGGAATAAACGATTTTTCAATGTAAAAAAACAAAAACCTTTGTTTAGGAAAATTGAAGATAGATTTTTTGTCAATGAAGTTATACCGCAAAGGATACAATATAATAAGTCTTTGTATGAAAGAAAGGAGATTATAAGGTCGATGAGTATTGAAGATATAAATTATCATGAAAAAAAATATCTACAGGAACTAAAAGCCTCAAAAAATAGCCTTATAGAAAAATATCGTCGGCAAAAACTCACAAATCTTATAAATGAAAATGAATTATCAATATACAAAGCAAAAATATTTTCTATAATCAAAGCTGAAGAAGAGAAGAAAGTTGAAGATGAGCGCTTGCGCGAATTATATAAAAAATCCTTAAGAGAAAAGAAGTATCAATATGGTAACTTAGCCCAAGAACTATATTCATCATTAAAACTTCCTCAGAAACTAATAAAAACCTCTCCAAGAAAGGCAAAACTAAAGCCTAAAATGCCGTCTTCTGTAAAAATCCTCAAAAACTACGACAAAATATCAAAAAGCACTTCAAAAGACCCTTCAAAGAAAGCAAAATCAGAAACTAAACTTTTGATTCAAAGCAAATCAGTTGATTATTTACATCAAATGCGTATTCTTAGGGCAAGTAGCCCTTTAAAACATCATATTCTTTTAACATCATCAAATATAAAAGATATCTTATCATCAATAGATTCAAAACCAAACAAATTAGCATCAATTATAAACATAACAAAAACTCTTGAAAAAAAAACAAAAAAACTAGAATTTCTTTATGATACCCCTAAAATATCAATTCTCCAAAGCGAAGCTATATCAAATGCATATATAAACTCAATCCAAGCTAAAATTGCCTGGCTCAACAACCTTCAAAAATAATCCTAACCTGTGAAAAAGCACTTTTTTTATATAATACTAATAAATTTTCCTTTAAAAATCTAATTATAAATGCCTCAGGTAAAATTATATGAAAAGAAACTTTTGAAAAAGTGGCTTTATTTAACTGAAAGCAACTGAGAATTAGTTGTTTTGTGCTGATATTATGTAAAAAGAAGAGAAGGTTATATTAAATGATACAAAATATGTGGCTATGCAATTAGGATTGTTAATAATTTTGATGAAATTAGCAGAAAATAAACTTTTTGTATATAAATGACTGCAAATATTAAACAAACTTTTTGTTATGAGTTTGATTAATTGTAAAAACTCTTTGGTTGTATGTGAAAACTATCAGTGTCGTCATTCTGTAAAAGAAAGCTAGTGATTTTATTAGTTATACAAAGGATGACACAGATTGTTAAGGATGCTATAATGTTCATTAAATAATATCATGTCGAAATAGATCATAAACTGTTGCATACCCTTTATTTAATATGCCTAAGGATTTGAGGATTTTATCACTTGGAATGATTCTTCGGTGATTAAACATAATGTTTTGAAGTATAATAACAAACTTGATGATTATGAACTTTTAAGGAACTAATAAATAAAATATATATTTTTTTGAATTTTTTGGATAAGAAGATGGAAATTTTAATTAGAATATTCTTAAAGGATTTGATTGAGGATTGAAAGAGATTGCTTAAGATTAAAAAGTATTGATATAAAAAAAAAACATGATTTAGAAATTTAAATCTTAAACCCTTAACACCCACATCATAAGACAAAGCTTTAGACATCAATTTCTTCTTATATCCATAAAGTTAATAATAATATGGCTAAGAGCAAAAACCATGAAAGTCAAAATTAAAACAAGAAAAACCATAGAAACGGGATAAAAAAACCCAAAAACAAAGATATGAATCCTTAAAGGTTGCGATTTGAAATACAGGAAAAACAGAAGGTTCGCTCAATTGCATGACCCAAACATCAAAAAGCATCAGTTAGACTAAATTAACTATAAAGTTTCTTACAAATTTTATATAGAATAAATATACAAAGCAACAATATGACAAAGATCAACAACTTAGCAACTTTGTATAGCAGAGAATTATTAAATAGGGCTTATTCAAGGCTATAAATGGAAAAAAGCCTAATAAAGACCTTAAAAATGATATTCAAAGCCAAGTATAATATTCGAAACCATGTAAAATGAGGTAAAAAATATAAAGATAAGGTCGTGAGTGAGTGATATTAAATCATCAAATAAGATAAAAGCATATAAAATAACAATAAAAACTCTTATAACCCAATCTAAAAATTATTTTTTATATAAAAACTTTTAACCTGGATACTTGATTTTATAAAAAGTTTGTCCTAATAAATCTACCTGTAATATTTACCTTTATATTCACTATATATTTTAATCTATATTACTTTATTTCAATGGTGCTTTTAAGTTTTGTTTTTCTACTAATTGAAATTCTCCTGCAAAAGTTTCATGTTTATGACTATTTCGTTGAAGTTTATGGAAAATCTTAGTGAACATTCTTTCTGAAGGTTTTTCAAATATATCATTTTCTGTCTCAGCTATTGATAACGAGTTACGGAAAAAGTTCTGCCGTTTAATAAACTGATTTAAAAGACTTTTTAAAGTAATGACCCCTAAAAGGTCTTTATTATCATTAAATACAAAAGCCATATGGCTGTTCCCTTGTGAAAAAAGCGTAAGTAGCGAGTAAATATTTTCTTTATAATGCACAAAAATAGGTTTTTTTATAACTAAATCCCTAACTTTCTTGCCAAATTCCACACCCAAAAGCAATTTAGTTTTTAAAACTCCAATCCAAACCCCTTCTTCATTTCTAACAGGTATCCTACTAAACCCTTTTAACGCAATAATCTCTAAATTTTCTTCTGTCAACATCATCTTATCATTAATCGTAAAAACATTTTTTTTTTCTGTATATAAATCTTCAATATTCATTTTCTTAAAATCAATAACCCTATGTATAATCCTAACTTGTGTCTCATATATCGGTTCTAAACATACACTTTTATTAATCAATTGCATAGTAAAAAAAGTCTTCAATTCCTCATCATTATATACTTTATTCCCATTATTCCCAATAACCCTATCAAGTAACCTAGCTAAAGGGTAACTAATAGGCCAAAGGATTAGAATTAAAAGTTTGATAAATTTAGAAACTGCACTTGCTATAGGGATTTGATTTGACCCAAGACATATAGCTTGTGGTATAACTTCAGCAAGAAATAATGTTAAAAGGACGCTTATAATTACAGATAAAACTCCTCCGACCATCAATTCTAATATAATAGGTAAAGTTTCTAAGGATATTGCATTTGCAAGCAAAAGGGTTACTAGTAATAAATGATGATCTTTTAATAGTGGAAGAATTCGTTTTGCATGGATTTTTTCTTCGTCGGTACCTGATTCTAGCTTGAGTTTTAAATTTAACTCATCTATTGCCATAAGACCTACTGTCATTCCAGACATTAGACCAGCAAAGATTGCCATTGATACAGCAGCTACTGGGATTATAACGTATTCTTCCCAGGGAAGGGGCTGAAGGACTACAGCTTTAGAGATAGTTAGGAATAAACTTAGCCATATGAATTGCATTATTAGATGTAAAAAAAAATGCTTTTGTATAGAAAATAAGGGTTGATTTGTAAGGAAAGAAAGGCTTTTTTTTTAAGATTAAGGAAATTATAGGTTTTTTCAATAGTTTTTATGCTTAGATTGTATAAAAAAAGTGAGAAATAATTTGGGTCACTGGTTATCTATGGTAAATATGTTGATTAGATAGTTTTTATAGCCTAAAAGTTATAATATATTTTAATGTTTATAGCTTATTTAAAATAATTTGGTAGTTCACCAATAGAGCTTTTAACCTCATAAGACCCTGGCCCAGGTCCTGTATTTTTCACAATTGCCTTTAGTCCACTTTTCCCAAACGAGTGTGTTTTAGACTCATTCGTGGTTTTTTTCTTATACGTCCCAGGCCCAGGTCCATTTTTCTCTTCAAACTTCAGCCTTTTATCTTCAGTGCCAATTTTCCATTTAGGACCGCTTAAAAACGTATCTTGAGGATTATATTGCCCAGGTCCCTAAATATCTTTTACAGGTTCTTCTTGGCTTTTACTTAAATTATTTCCTCTAGAAATACTATAAGCTGGTGTATTATTCTTATTTAAATAATCATATTTTCCAGGCCCTGGAGTATCTTGAATAATATATAAAGCTGGTCTTTTTGAACTGCCAATAGAATATCCAGGATTAGTATTTTCATGTAAATTATAAGTTCCTGGTCCTGGATTACGAGTTTTGATTTTATTTAAAACTTGATGTTGAGATTTACCTATAGAATAAGAAATTGAAGTAAAACTTGTAGAAGGGGAATATGAACCTGGACCTGGGCTTTGGTCTCTAATTGGATTGAGTTGCCTTCCGGTCATTGTGTACTTTGGAGCTTCAAAATCAGATTTTACTGTGTAGGTCCCTGGGCCTGGTAGTGAGAATTTCTTATTAAAATACCTCAAACCTTTAGAAACTCCATATTTCGGCCCACCTATTTCAAGAGCTAGATTATAAGACCCTGGTCCAGGAATCGGTTCAAGTGGTTTGTATAATTCTTTTCTTTTTTCTTTAGGAATTGAATAGTTAAACTCAATATCTTGAGGCTTTGGGCTATATTGTCCTGGACCTGGGACTTGGTTTTCTTTAATTATTTCTGATGATTCTGGGATTTTACAACCAGGACTATATTCTTGGCTTCTAGGATTATAAGCACCTGGACCTGGTGTTTCTGGAGATTTACTTAACTCAGGTCGTTTTGTTTTTGGAAAGCTGATTAGAGTTTACATTGTAGTTGCTGTAGATACTAAAGGCTTTTCTGGAATATAATCAGCTGGACCAGGATATACAATTTTTTTTGGACTTTGTAATCTGTTTGATTTACCTATTTGGAAACTTGGAGATGAACTTTGAAATGATTGGTTTGGCGAATAACTTCCTGGACCTGGGAGGATTTTTGCTATTGTTTGAAGGCTGCGTCCACGGAAAGACCAAGCTGGAGATGTTTTTCGCATTATATAATTTGATGAAGTTTTTTATAATTTCATAGTTAAGGTATTGGGTTGAATTTTTAGTGTTAAGCTTTGGATTCATAGTTTTTTGAGTTTTAGGATTGATTTTGTATTTTGGTTAGGATGAAATTTGTATGAATTTTGTGGGAATAGTGGGATTTTTAAATGCGAATATTTATGAAAAATCCAATCTCCGTATCACAATATTTTTTGTCAATAGTAGAAAGTTTACTAATTACATAATGATGCATTATCAAAAAATACCAAATTAAAACCAAAACACAATTTTAAAACTAACCATAACCATTATCATAACAATAACCCACAACTATCAACCCTACCTTCCNACAATATTTTTTGTCAATAGTAGAAAGTTTACTAATTACATAATGATGCATTATCAAAAAATACGAAATTAAAACCAAAACACAATTTTAAAACTAACCATAACCATTATCATAACAATAACCCACAACTATCAACCCTACCTTCTTCTCCCAAAAAGCAACCAACCCATAAACTTTCTAACAAAACTCCCAAACCCACATAAAATAATCTTACCTAAATACAAATAATATACCTCATAACATAAAAACTCTCCAAAACCCTACCAAAACTTTTTTTAAATCTCTATAATCTATTACTAAAAACCTTTACTCAGCAGGCTTATCCTCCAAATTTTCTTCCACCTTTTTCTCTTGTGGTTCAGACTCCACAACCGCTTCTCCTTCATTTTTCATTTCCTCCGGCTTATCCTGTTTATCCAAATTTTCTCCCTCTTCAAACAAATTATCTTTATCCGGTGATTCTTTTTCAATCTTAGATTTCAGCATTAACCCAGGTGTTCCAGCTCTTGATGATTGTAATATTCTACTAATCGAATTACTTTCCATCATATTCCATGCTGATGGGGTATTAACTTTACCTGAAGCAATACTCAATTCTATAGTCTGTGCACGTTCAAGTTCCTTTTTATTATTCTGAAAACGCTTTATAACCCTTTCCATCTCCATTCCACGTTTTCTTTTAAGCTCTTCATGAGTTCTTCTTAGACGATTTTTCAGACCTTCCATTTCAATTTCTTGTCTATCTTCAACTTTAGCTAATGCTTTTTTGATGAATTCCTTTTTTCTTATTTCAATTGATGCTAGTTCATCTTTTTCTAAAGCTGAAAGTTCTTGGGATATAGAATGAGCTTTTAGATATTCTTCAATTTTTACAGCACTGTCTCGAGCTTTGAGTAAATCGATTTTTTTTTGTGATGGTTTTTGCTTTTCGTTAAAGGCTGTTTCTGCGGTTTCTCTTGTGGATTCTAACTCTTGTTCATGTTTGGTCCTGAGCTCTTCAATCTGTTTTCTACAGCTTTCTTCGAAGTCACTTAGTTCTTTTTCCCACATTTGGTTAAATTCTTGGAAGTCTTGAATATGACCTTGTTCAACTTCTTCTGTATCTTTTTGTTGTCGTTGCTTGAGTTCGTTTTCTTTGTACTTGGCTTCTTCAACTTTTAGTTTGAGGATTTTTTGCTTGGCTTTTTCAGCGTCGAGGTACTTGCCTTGGGCAACACACTTTTCTTTGAATGCAGTTAGGACTGCAATCATTTCAGTTGGGTTGCTTGCTTTGAAGTTAGAAAATGTGGAGTTTAGACTATCGGTGGACTTCATATTTTTTAAATAATTATGGGAGATTGTTTTTGTGTATTGGGATTGAAGATTAGTTTTTTAATGTTAGGGTTGTTTAAAAGTGGGTGTTAGGGTGTTAGATAAAAGTTATGATATTTTTAGAAGGTTTAAAAGATTTTTGTATGGTTTTAGAAGGATTATAAGTTTTGGGTTTAAGGTAATATTTTATTTTTGTTTTATGAGTTATGATTATGTTTATGTAATAACATTTCAGGGTGTTAGGGTGTTGTTTATATATAATAATTAATGATGTATATGTGGGAAAAGATATGAAACTATTTTTATTGAATGGAAGTAAGTTAGATCTATTAATTACCTGATTTGACAATTTATAATAAGTTACAAGCTTCTTTGCCTGTGGCTGACCTTAATGTGATGTTTCTAGCATCTTCTATAAGTTTAGCAAGTACTCTCATCCTATGCCCCAGTTTGCTTATACCGATTTTATTCAGTAAATTATCATCAATTGGATATCTGGAGTTCATTAACGAAACCATAAACTGTAAATCTTCATATCCAGCTTGTTCAAAAAGCTTTTGATACTTATCAAGTTTTAGTAAAACAAGCCAGTCTTTTAGATTACTTACTCCAGGTGTAAATGTGTGTTTGGGTTGGCAGCATTCCCATCCACTATCAGTAATATTTTTATTCTGATTTTTGTTAAGATCTTGTACCCCAGTTATCTGTTCTAATTTCATCAGCAGCCTTGATCTATGCCCATGTTTTACAATGCCAATCCCTTCAAGCACTTCGTGGGTAATCGGCAGTGTTGAAGACATTTGAAAAATCAGCATATCCATATCATCAAACCCTTCACAAACAAGTAAATCTTTATAATTCAGCAACTTAATACCCCTCAAAAATTTTACAAGTTTTAAATCCTCACTCTGACTCATCTGCATACTAGCAGTCGTATCTTCACTACCAAATTTCTGAGTTGGCATAACCTCATAAGGAAGCGAAACAAATGAACTCTCTGCTATTGAAAAATTCACAGATACAGAAGATTGTGAAAAACTGTATTTGCAGCTGTTTCTCTCTTCATCACTAGAATGTGCTTCGGGTATACAATGCAAAGGGTTTTTCAATGTTTTGTCTCTGATATCTTCAAGGATTTTCAATATTTCACTATTTTCACACGTTGAAATTGGACTGTTACCTTCTTTATCTTCAATTGTTGTTATTGCCCCATAGCTTAAAAGCAACTGCACACATTCTAAATGCTCGCATTGGACTGCACAATGCAAAGGTGTTCGTCCTAAGGTCGTATCTTTAATATTAGGATCTGCACCATAGCTTAGCAGCAAATTGATCATTTTTTTATCTCCGATAAAGGCTGAGTGATGTAGAGGGGTTTCTCCGTCAACGGTCATGCAATTGGGTTCAGCTTTGTACTGAAGGAGTATATCAGCTAGTTCTAGATCTGAGTTGTCAATAGCAATATGCAAAGGGGTCTCGCTTATGATATTTCCAATATTCGGGTCTGCACCTTGGCTTAGCAAAAACTTAGATAATTCAATTTGCCCACTTTTTATGGAATTTGCTAAAAGGGTCAAGCCAAGATGCTGGTCTCGATAGTTAAGAATTTCAGGATTACTCTGAAGGAGTTCAGATATTTCTTTGATTTTGCCTTCTTTACAGCAACTTTCATAATATGTTTGAAAAGCATGTTTTTTTGACTTGGGTGTTGAGTTTCTCATATTGATTTTTATATCGATTTTTTAATATTTATCTGATTACTAGGAATTAAAAGTTTTTCGCTTAGTTTTGAAGAAAGGTGGTATGCGATATGCCTGCTGCGAGAGAGACTTTTTGGACCTTTTCTAGTTTTCTAGCAAAAAAAGATGCGCTTGCAGCGTAGTAGAAACATACCGGCAAGGATAGGAAATATAAGACACTAAAGAATATTATAACGAAAAGGTTACCTGGGTTGTGTAAAATGTCAAGAACACCTGAAGAAAGCTTGGATATTAAATATAGTAGGCTATATAAAATACAAAGGATTTTATAAAGTTTGACTTGATGCAAAGTGCATTTTTTACATGTAAAGTAGCCAAAAAGTCCTAAAAAGATACCTATTATACTATCAGCAAGTGAAAATAATGATATGTAATAGATTTGATGTTCATTTAAAACTATACATATAATTGATATGATTAAACTGATGCATGAAAATAATATGATAAATAAAGTGTGTCGAAAGGCTCTTTTTTGATGCTTTTTTATCATGTCTCTTGGAATTTCCGTGTCGAAATAATTCATTTACTTTATTATTTTAAACATTTTTACGTTGTGGGATACTTTTAAAGCGATTATAATTTTTATTGGTTTATTTCTTATATACAAAGATTTTATTTAATTACAAATTATATTTAATAGTTTCATCTTATGATTTTCTATGTAATTGATTAAGTTATATAAACTTAAAATTAACTCCAAACCTCTTATCACCTAACTAAACCTAATGAAAATACATTTCTCCCAAAATCTGGGTTTTTGTCTTTCCCCTGGTCTCAATAAGATCCTCCCAAATATAAACTGCCCCAAAAGCCATACACAAAGCAAAGAAAAAAAAGCAATAATAAATGCCAAAAATCTTAGAAAAAACTGGAAACATCCCAGAAACCACGACACAAAGCAAAGAAAAAAAAGCAATAATAAATGCCAAAAATCTTAGAAAAAACTGGAAACATCCCAGAAACCACGCAAACCATAATAAAATTCACCGTCGAACTTATACTAACAATTTTCTCAATCAGCACTTCTCCAACATAAGTCCACAACGTAGCTCCAAGACTAAATGCAAAAAATACATAAAAAGCATTAATCAAAATAAAAGCATAAATAATATGAAAATCTAAAAAAGTAACAAATCCAAGTAAAAACATAATCCCACCTAAACTTAATGTGCCAAATATCAACAAACTCTTTCTTCCAAATCTATTTAACAAGAAAATACCAAGAAAACATGCTAAAAGAAATACAATTCCAGTAATTGTTGTATAAATTCTTGCCATAATAGTACTTCCACCTAATTCTTCAAATATATAAGTTGAGTATATAACAGCGGCATTAACTCCAGAAAATTGTTGGATTATTCCAAGCATGATTCCAACTCTGAGCATTTTTCTGAATTTTTTTGATGTGAAAATTTTATAGTAAGTGTTTTCTTTTTTAATTTTACTGACTGTTTTGGTATCTTCTTCTGAGTTTCTGTCAAACCTATTCAGTCCATTTTCTAAGTCTTCGTCGTTATAGACTTGTTTTAAAGCATGGATAGCTTCATCATGTCTTTTATGACGTAGGAGCCAGAGAGGACTTTCATGTTTATTCCAAAGTAAAAAGTAGCAAAATTGATAAAGACTTAAGATGCCTGGAATGAAAAACATGAAAATCCACCAGTTATTGAAATCATCATTTATATAATTGTTTGTAGGTAGTGGTAGACCTAGACAGTATGCAAATACAATACCAGCATCAGTTGAAGCTTGGACTATTGGCCCATATGTTGGGATAAGTTCATCTGGGGTGATTTCATTGATGAAAATCGGCCCAATTGTTAGGAAAAACCCTGAAGCCACACCTGTTATAAACCTTCCTATACCAAAAAGCCAGTTTGATGGGAGGATAACAATACAGCTTCCAATAAACATGACGAAATCCATGATCATTATTGAACCCCTTCGTCCGTATTTATTAGACAGTATTCCAGTTACCATACCTCCAAAAATAGCTCCAATTGGCACTAAAGTACTGAAAATTGTTATGTAATACTCTTGATTAGATCCCCAATCTAATGATGCACCTACGTTATCTGAACATGTATTCAATACTGCAAGGGTATAAGCGAATAGAAATCCACATATAACTATGTGTAAGACTATAACAAGTAAAGATTTTTCCTTATATCCCATTTTAATTAGTCTAAAGCATGGGTTATGGAAATGCATGGACTTTTATATGAAAAATATCAGAATATCTGCTAAAGATAGTAAAATGCAAATATTGTAAGTTTATTTTAGAGTTAAAATTTAGGTTTTATTTGATATGATGTTGGCTAGTATGCGTTAGAATTAGGAATGATAAAAGTTTGCCAGATTTTCAAAGGAGAAGGATGAAAAAATTAGGCAACTAGTTTAGTTTGTATACAAACTCAATAAATTTTCTAAAAAAAATTATAACCACTCTGAAAAACCTAAAAAAACTTCCCTATTTTTATCATCCTCCAATCACTAGTAAAATTAAATCTATTCACTATTTTGCTCTCTATACAAATAAATTCCCAAAAACTTTTCGCAAAAAATCCTTATAAAAAAATGTCAAAGCCAGTCTGTAACATCTAAAAAGTCACAAAAATTCATGACATGTTCGAAGGAGGCCAAGTCAACTGTATCGGAATTGTTACCAGGGCAATAATGAGTGGTTGTTATACAGGGACAAATTCTAACAAAATCCGTATAGCAGAAGTTGATCTAGCTGATGAAACTGGTACTATACGTTTACGTTTAATAAATGGTAATACCATATACAGACCAATGTGAATGTGCTCATGAAAATGCTACTCTTGTAATTCGTAATGGACTTGTTATGCCATCTGGAAATTATCTTCGTATAGAAATCGAAAGATCAGGGTCAGTAAAAGTTTCAACAGTAAAAAAAATATAGATTGCTTTTACAAAACAGCCAAATTTAACTCAAAAAGTATTAAGTTAATATATTTAGTCTATAAATTCCCTATAAATGGAAATAGGCCAAAAAGTATTAAGTTAATATATTTAGACTATAAGTTCCCTATAAATGGAAATAAGCCAAAAAGTTATACAGAGCAGTTCGATTGTCCATGGATTATTTTGGGGTAAGTTTTTGGATAATACGGATATGTTGGTTGTTGTTAAAGCTAGGTTGATTGAGGTTTTTGAGGTTAATGAACAAGATAACTCGGTTTATTGTATATTGGAACAAAATTTAGGGTTTGAGGTAAAAGTGACAGCGAAGTTAGCGTCGAGTCCTAATGATGTGATTGTGTGTTCCAGTGGGGATATGCTAAAATTCTTATCATTCGAAAAAGACTACTTCCAAACAATCTTTTCCATACCCCTGGGGACAACCAAAATCCACAAAATCGAAACTTACAACGACAATATCATCATATTAATAAACTACTATCATTTACGTATCTACAGTTACAAATCCCGTAATCTTATTCACGAAATAGCCCAACTAGCCAATATAATTGACTGGCACCCAATCAATTCTAAAATCCAAATCCTCAAATACGACAAAGAAATCAGTTTTTACTCATGGCATAACGTGAACTTAGAAAACTGGGAAATAAAAAACAACAAACCTTTCGATGTCCAACTCATACCAATAAAATTCATAAATTTCAATGACAATTTATTGGTTTTCGGCTCAGACTGTTCAGTTTTTATAACCCCATTATTAGACTTACAAATTGGTCTACATTTTATGTTAGATGGTGTATATACTGATTCTACAATAGTTAATGATATACTTTATATAGTCACAGATAATGGGAGTTTTTATAGTCTTAATAAGACTGAAACTCCAGGTTTTTTAGGGAAATATAAAGACTATTTTATTATAAAAGAAAAAGTTAACCTTGAACCAGATAGTAAAATTATAGGTATTGGTTATGGGGTTTTTATTTCAAGTATATATGGAATCCAACAAATATTTATCCCTACAGGAGATTTGATTTGTGTTAGTAATAGGAATGGTGTTATTGTTGATGGATTTTTAGACAAATTAAAAGGAACTTATAATTATAAAACAATAAAAACTGTCAGTTCAGGGTATAGGAATAGTAAGATTTATGAAATATATCGAAGTCTTAATATATGCACTATAGCTAAAATACAAAAAATATCAAAATATTCGACTGGATGTTGTGCTGTAGGGAAATACCTTTTTTTGTTGCCTGATATTAAAGCTGTTGATAGGGAAAGTTATAAAGTTATTGAACTTGATACAATTGGTCTTGTAGAGCAAACAACATTATTAGTTTTATTGGATGATAAATGCAGATGTTGTGAACGGGTATTGGATTATAATAAAAAACTCAAGATTCAATTTGAAAAAATCAACTTGTGTAGTGAACCTTCAAAAGAGTTTTGTATAAGAAATGCATGGCCTGATGATAGATTTCAAGGTTTTATACAAGTAACAGATCAGCATATACTAAAAAACTCAAGATCTATATTTTCATTTCCTGATAAGGCTTTAAAAGCGATATCTAAAGATTCATATCTTTGTATTGGGCTTATATCACAAACAGTATTAATTCTTAAAAACTATCATCAACAAGCTTGTATAACCCAAGTCGATTTTTCAAGCTTGTTTATTGATGATTTTATATACATTGGTCTTCATACATGTTATATAAAAAAATACTCATTTTATGGTCAAGAACTCAATACAATAAATACTTTAGCTATTCCTCATTCCTTCATGTAATTATTATTTAGTTATTATTTTGATCATTTACTTGTAGGTCATCGTGATGGATCTTTACAGATTTTCTTATCTGAATCTTCAATTATCCATAAAAAACTTGGTGAAAAACCTTTAGAACTTTGTCTTTATAAAAACAAAATCATTGCAACTACTGATAATGTTTATTGTATTCATAACAAATATTGGGATTATTTATTAGTTGATATTCAAAGTTTAAAACTAGTCCTAGACTCAAGTATTTTAATAGGTATTTCTCATGATGTTGTGTTTTTTGATTTAGAAGAAGAACTGTTTTGTTCTTTAAAACAATGTGTAATCAAAGAGTTCAAAGGAAGGATTAAAAGGATGTTTAAGGTTAGAAAAAACCTTGTTTGTTGTAGTTGTGTTGTAGAAGGGATGAATTTTGTTGTTTTATATGATTATGAGGAAAACTATGAAGTAAAAGTTGAAATTGAAGGATGTATAAATGTGATTAAATATTGGGATGAATATGATTGCCTTATTATAGGTGTTGGGGTAAAAATAAATGCTATTGATACATTATCAGAAGATCAAATAACTGTAATTAAAGATGCTGGTTGTGTTTATTTCTATAGTTTAGACCTCAATAAACTTGCTAGTTACGAATTTTCATATCCAGTCACAGCTTTATATATTGAAAAAAACACCCTTTATGTTGCAGCAACTTATATACTTTATGCAATTAATGTGACTAATCTCAATAATGGTGAAAAAAAAGGATCTTTTAAAGCCAGGTCTTGTATAAATTCTATAGAAAAACAAAATGAACATATTTTTATAGGCACATCTAATGATGGAATCCTTGGGCTTATATTAGAAAATAATGTTTTCAAAATTGTTGTGTATTCAAAATCTAGGCTTTGTGCTGATACTATATGTTCATATAAAATAACATATTTTTATAGGCACATCTAATGATGGAATCCTTGGGCTTATATTAGAAAATAATGTTTTTAAAATTGTTGTGTATTCAAAATCTAGGCTTTGTGCTGATACTATATGTTCATATAAAGCAAAGGTAATTTCTATAGGTTTACAAGGATTTATAAACATTTTAGACTTTGAGTCTAATAAAAGTATTAAAGTTAATATTCATGGAGGGTCAAGGTGTATGTTTCCAGGGAAAATCAGCAACCATAATTTGCAGGAAGATGAAGATAATACTTTGATTGTTTGTTGTTTAAATGGGGAAATTATAGAAGTTGTTAAGGATATTGATGAAAATGCAGCGAAAATAGCTAAAGAAGTTTATGAAGCTTTTATTGTAGAAGGTGTTATTGATGTGCAATTCCAATTAGAAATTAATACAAATCTACTTAGATACTTTACGAAACTGTCAGAAGAGAGCAGAAAGAATTTGAAGTTTAAGTTCCCTGATATTGAAGAGAAATTAAGGCTTTTATAGTTTTTAAGATTATTGATTATTCTTTAGTTGTTATTTTGATTATAAAATTTGTTAAACCTTTTATTATGTTAAACTATTAAAAAATATTATTAATTAGTATTATTGAAACCTTTATATAAACTTGTTTCGAAGATAAATGCTCTTTTTTTTAATTACAAAGATTTTAAAGGTATAGTAATAAATTCATTTTACAGTTTTGTAGTTATTTAATTTAGTGTTCATCCATTGGAAGAAATTATCGAAATCTTTGGTTAGGGATCTAATGAAAAACCAAATCCTATCAGTTATCTAGTTGATTAAGAAAATAAAAGGAAAGGATAATCCTACAAATGCTCTTGATAGGAAGTTTGCATTATTTTCAGTTATAAATAACATTATGCATGATAAAGTTGCAGAAATTACGATGGTTTCCTATTAACATAATGTTTTCTACCTTTTATTACTGGGACTGAACCTTTCATTTTCTGTAAGGACATACCGGAAAATCAGGTTTCATGATCAGTCTAATAGCCTTAAATATCGTTAATTGTCCACATGAGTACAAGTATCATCATTTTTCATATAAAATCAGCAGAAATGCAAACTTATAAAAAAATAGCCAAACTTTAGAGTCCAAAAAAAGTTGTAGAATAAAGAAGAAAATATCTAATAACTACATACAAAAAATATTTTCTAGATTTTATCGATAATATATGAATAAGCCAAAATTAACAATTAAAAGCTTATAAATCTTTAAAGGTTATGAAAAAGATTTATTGACAAAAGATGTGATTAAATATTTTAATATGATGATGGGGAAAAAAATAAAACTTATAGCAGCTGTCAAAAATATTCTGTAAATGTGCATAAAAATCGTGGGTTAAAGTGAGGTAGTGAAGAGAAATAAATTTGAAATAGGAAAAAGAAATATAAATTTAAGCCAAAAAAGGTAAAAATCATATTTGTTTTAACAACAAAAATAAATAACGAAAGACCATAATTTTTTTTGAAAATCAAAGGAAATCATATTTCACACAAAATCCTAATAAATTCAGAAAACAACTATTTCTTAACCTTTTTGCTCACGAAAAACTGAAAATCCAAGCCAAAAATAAATATTAAAGTCTAAAAACCTCAAAAGCCGAAAACACAAAAACTATCAAACAAAATAACTTAAATTATCTTTCCACAATTTTCATATAATGAAAATCACAATCTTCCAACCCTAGAATTCTGTTTATTCATCCTTCTTTTTTTCCCACTATTTTTCCCAATATATTTTTCAATCTTCAATTTATTCCCAATATCACATATATAACTAGTATATTCAGGTCCTAAATAATCTTCTTCATTTAAAATAATAATTTCATCTTGTAATTCATTATCATTAAGACTCTTCCTCCTATTATCCTTTCTTTCTGTTTGAAAAAGTTTACTTTTAAACTTTTCTTTAAACAGTTCAGGTTTTTCACTTTGTTTTATCCCAAGATTTTTAACCAAAAGTTTATTAATAAAAGTTGTCAATTCAGGGTTTCTTGGTGATCTTGATTCATGTCTAACATTATTTAAAGGGGATAATTCTATATGTCTATTTGTTGAACATGCTTTTGGAGTCATATTCCAAAATTCTCCAAATTTCCTTTTGTTATTAGTCATGAGCTCATGCATTTGACGTTGATTTAATGATTCAAATAAAAGCTTCGCTGATGGGTTGTAAAAACGGGTTAAAGGACGGCCTTGAAGTAGTTCAACAATACGATTACTGTCTTTTAGATTGATTTTATTGTATTTATTGTCGATGTATGCGTTGATTTTCTTTTTTGTGTTTTGGTAAGCTTGATTCGCATTGAATGCATGAGGGTTGAGGTCGTTTTTACGTAATTTTTCAGTGAGGAGGTCGATTTTTCTGAATGTTTTCGTCATGTCTTTTGATACATTTTTAGGAGAAAAGGATTCAAGGAAGTTTAAGTCTTCAACAACTTTGTCTAGGGCGTGGGTTAGTCTTAGCCTTGAAGATTTCTTCCCTTGAAGTCGTTTGTGAGAATCAATCATTTGGGTTTATAGTTAATAATATAATTAACTTATGTTTAAAAAAGGTTTTAAATAAGGTTTTGATAAAAAAAAATATTGTAAAAGAGAGAGAATTCTTAGAAGTACTTTGATTGTAAAATAAAACATGTTTTTAATATAGTTTTTATGGTGAACTTATATAGAAATAATATATGAATTATAATAAGTGTATATAAGATATTAGAATAATCAATAAGATTATATAAAGTATTATGCATAAAAAATTTAATTAGTCCTGCATATATTATCTGACATCAAAAGGAGAGAGCAATAATGAATCGGATTTTTCAGGATGGTAAAATCCATTATAAGGAAATACTTCCCAGAACCGCAAAGTCTCATCCCCAGCACCTGTCACGATATTTTGCCCATCAGGACTTATAGCTAAATATAGGACCCTATAAGTATGTCCGGTTAATGTTGCAATTTTATTATAGTCTTTCCAAATCACAATCTGGTTCATTGAATATCCATGGGTCGAAACAACTTCATGAGTATTTTTGGAAAAAATCAAGTTACAGACCTGTGAGCCAGTATCGATACATGTTATTTGCTCACCAGTATGAGTATTCCAGTATCTAATTGTCTTATCAGCAGTACCACCACCTGAAGCTAATAGACCATATTGATGAGGAGACCAAGCTAAAGCTTTTACAGCAGCAGTATGAGCTGAAAGTTTATTAACAGGTTGATTCGAATGTAAATTCCACAATATAAGTTTGTTATCATTCCCCCCTGAACTCAATTGTTGTTGATCATAAGACCATTTCAGCCCACAGACTTCCTGCTTATGACACGTGAGCCTTGAAATAAGATCTGAAGCCATACGAATATCCCTATTAAAAATCATACGGTCTCTTGAACCTGAAGACACAATCGATGAATTCCATGCTAAAGTTCCAACTCGGCTTGAATGTCCATGCAGTTGACGTATTAGTTTATTTTGATTAATATCCCATAGCATAACATTCCCTTTATGTGATCCAACAGTAACATAGCTACCTTCAGGTGAACTTGAAACACTTGTAACTGAGTCATTAATACCAAGATCACATAATTTCGTCACTTTAGATGTTGCAGCATTCCATATATATACACAAGAACCCAAACCTACTATAAGATGATTTGTCATAGACCAGTCTAAAAGATTTAAATAAAAGTCATCAACTAATGCTGGAGCATCTAAGACTTTATATGGACTTTTTGAGATTTTTCTATGAAAGACTAAAGGGGTATAAAACTCAGAACCTACTAAACCTAGATAGGAATTTTCTTTTCCTGAAGGTTGGCGGAATTTAAATAGAGTTGATTTACTGCAAATACTTGAAGAAAATTGCCTTTGTAGAAGAACAGAATAAGCTGCTTCGGTATCGTCGTAATGCTGGCCAATTGAGTTTTTGTCTTCTTGGATTTTGTCAAAACTGCTTATAAGATTAGAAGATGCACGGTTTGGAATAAATCTTTCTGAATATTTGTCGTTGTCTGAGTGAAAAGACTTTTTGGGTGTTACCTGCATTTATTATATACCCCCTTTAATAGTAATCACTAAATATAAAGTATATGAATTTGTGAGGAAATAGGATTAGATTTAGAGTAATTAGTTTTGATATTGGATTAGAAATTTGTGAAGGGATTTAACATTTTAGTAGGGAAAAAAATATTTTTTTTGATAGTTGATGGGAAAAGTTGGTAGTTTTTAAGATTTTAAAGAGTTTAAAGCTTTTGATAATGAAGATGTAGAAAGATTATAGAAGTTGTTGTGGAGTTTAAGGCTTAAGGAGATTAATAGAAGTGGGTGTTAGGGTGTTAAGAAATTTTGGAAAAGAGAAAATTGTAGATAAAGAAGGATTAGATGTTTATTTTATAAATTTTATGCTTTATGAGGTAAGTGAATGATAGGCTTTTTTTAGTTTGTGTAAGATTTGGATAAGTATTATGGTTGTTATAGTAGGAAAAGTTGTGAATTTATAAATATGGGAGTTTAGATATAGTCATTTGCGGATTTCTCGAAAGGAGAATATTAGTACAGGTTTTAATATGAAATACCCCAACTGTCTGAAATTTTAACATAATGTTGGCTATTAAAAAAATATACTGTAAAATTCTTGATATGAATTTTAAATATCTATTTAATAATTGCAAAGCATTACATAATTTCATTAATTCTCTCTATTTTATCTTATAAATAAAAGCATAACACAATTCAAACTAAACATTACTTAATCTATTTCTTCAAAGCCTAAAATTTTAATAATTTTTCTCCTTATCATTTTCCTCATGATCAATTTTGTCAACCAAAACATCAATATCATTTTTCTCCTTATCATTTTCCTCATGATCAATTTTATCAGCTAAAACATCAATATCACTAAACATACTGTTAATAACAATTTTCGGCGCTATATTCAACTTCGGTATTTTAACACTATTGACAAGTTGCCTCTTATCTAATTCATCATCCTCATTTATCTTCTTTAACCTCTCTGAATCTGCATGTTCACTCATCTGCTCCTTTTTGTTCTTCCCTTTATCTTTCTTTTCTTTTCTATCTTTCTTCTTAGTACGTTTTTTCTTACCTTTGTGCCTAATTTTTTTCCCATTTTTTTCTTCAAAATCCATCCCATTTTTATCATTTTTCTCTAAAATTTTTTCTCCTTGTTTATCCTCATTATCTTCTTTATACTCTTTATAGTAATTATCCTCTTTATCTTCCTTATCTTCTTCTTTATCTTTATTATCTTTATTATCTTCATTATCTTCCCTATCTTCTCTATCCTTTTTATTTTTTTCATTTATTAATTCATCATCTTGAAGCATATCAAAACTCTCATTAGCATTTTTAACAATACTCGAATCATATTTGGCAATAATATTAGTTTTATCCAGATTCTCAGAGCTTTCAAACGATATATCAGCATTTTTTATCAATGGAGCTGTGACTAACCTAAAATTCCTTGGCCGTTTTGGTTTTTTGTGTTTTAATAACGATGAGTCTCGTTTAATTTTCTTTTTACAACATTCAACAAATACATAGATTATTCCTCCAAGTACTCTGATTAAAAGTATAGCAATAGCTGAACCAGAAAGACCAGTTAAAAAATAAAAACTATAAATACCCCCTATTTGATCAAGTGTTTCCATACCATAAGCAAAACCTAAGTTACTAAGTGCCCAGATTATAGCCCAACGAGTTCGAAACTCTTCGAATTCTTCAAGACGATCTTTTTCGTCGGTGCTTAAAGCATCTGGACGATTACCCCAGGTACAGTCATGAACATTGCAAATTGAGTATATGAGGAAAATATTCACATAGGTTGGAATGAGGAAGATGTAGTGAAACACCCCTTTTAGTATAGTCCATATTTCACAATTAAGGATAACTATTAAAGCAAAAGATAAAATTGTACCTGAAAGACTAACAGCAATCCATTTGGAGCCTGTGACAAAGTTCATATTTGCAACAAAGCTCACAATAAGATACATTATGTACATTTGATACAATCCAAGAATTATAGATAAAATCTTATAAAAGTCTTCAACTCTTCTAGGTTTCACCCCAAGTGATGTAATAAATATCATAATCAATATTGTAATATAAATAATAACAATAATATCACTTATAGTTTTCCTATAACCTTCACTACTTTGATTTTTACGTACAGATATTATCAAAGCTAAGCAAAAAGCTCCAACAATAAACCATGTATAGATCACATTCATGAAATAATAAATCATTTGTAAAGTAAAGAAACATTTACGTATAGGATTATGTGAAGAATTATAAATATTCTTACATCTTTTTAAAGCATCAACAAGAGCAAACCATGACCCATTTATCCATCTTCTTCTCTGAGCCATAAGTACAGAAATACTATCAGGAACATCAGTTTCTGCAACACTAGCTTTGACATATCTTAATGTATAATCATGATCTTTTTTACTTATAAGGGATAAACATAAGACTCTATCTTCAGCTAAATAAATATTAGATTGAAAAGCATCCATAAGTTCAGGATGACAAATTGATTTGAAATAATCATCCCATAAAGGTCCTCCTTGAAGAGCTTCCCAACTATAAGCACTAAAAGCTCCTGAGCTTCCCAACTATAAGCACTAAAAGCTCCAGGAAGAACTGTTATATAACCAATAACGCTTTCTAAAGCTTTGTCTAGCATATGTGAGAATTTGTACTCGACAACTTGAGCAGGGATAACAATTTTCCATAAATTAAATTCCATAGGTTTAATTTCTCCACAACATCCAGCAAGTTGTGGATCACAAGCCATAGCTTCGTATAAGTAAAATAATGATCCTGATAAAGGTTTTGTCCCAACATCTAAAAGCATAACATATTTTGGCTGGATCATCTCACAAAACCCTCCAAAAAACCATAAATGCGTATTTAGTTTTCTTTTATTAAACTGTTTAACACAAAGGCAGAAATTTAAATCAAGTAAACCTTCACCAAAACAAACTTTCCTAGAAAAACAATGGGCAAATTCATCATATTCTTCCTGTTCTGGGATTTTACAGTCAAGTACATTTTTAACTTTAAACCACTTTTTTATCATATCCTCATCAAAAAACTGTGAAAAAAAGTCAGATTGTTTTCTAAAAGTTTCCAAAAATGGCTTCATTCCATCAACAATAACAATACATGCTATTTCTTCAGGTTTCACTCCTGCAGCTCTCAAATCATTAAGATTCTCATTAAGCCCTATCATTGTGTTAGAAAAATGTTCAGCTGATTCATTATACATAGCTACAACAATAAGGAACTTACAAGTAATTTCTTTATTATCATCAAATAATCTGGTTAAATCATTTTCATAAAACCCTGTATCTGGACTAATAAACTCTAAACCTGTAGTAGTGCTTAAAGCTTTAAAAGTACGATTGTTATGATTCCGGGTTTTCATAATTTTAGTTAGTTTTAGGGGCTGATATGATATGATATGGTCAGTTTTTGTTGTTGAAGAACTGCTTATTAGGTTTGAACTTGTTAGAACTTGGAAATTTGGTAGCATTTTTTCAATTTATATAAAATTAAAATTGGGATTTTTTTATTTGCTTTTAGGACAATTTGTGTAAGAATTTTTTTGGTTTTTATTGAAGTAAGAGTTTATTTTTGTGTTAAAAAATGAATGATTTTGTTGTTTGGTTTAAGGTATGAGATTTCACAAAAACCGAAATTTTTATTTTAGGTATAGTGAATGATTTTGTTGTTTGGTTTAAGGTATGAGATTTCACAAAAACCGAAATTTTTATTTTAGGTATAGGCTTGAGAAAGATGATTTGTGGATAGAGTTTTGAAGGAAAATGAGATTTTATATAAGAATTTAGCGCTGTTATGCAAATAACTGGGTGATGTTATTTTATGTGATATATTAAACATACATATTTTTAAGATTTAAAAATATTAAGAATTTATATATTGAATGAATTTTTAGAACTAGCTTTCTTATTTATGATTATTATAAACTTAATGGTTTTGATGTTGTTGCTTGAATAAAGATTTTGCATGGAGATTTAGATATTAGGGTTATAAGAAAATATATAAAAGTTGTGTGATACCAAGTTTTATTGTTTTTTATTGAGTTTTCTAAGTTTTTTACTTTATAAACTTAATTTTTCTATTTGATTTTTGCTAGTTCTCTATCCTTACAGTTAATTTATATAAAATGCTGTTAAGAAACTTGAAAATTTTCACATAATCCAAGTCAGAATTAGCATTTTACAAATAAATTGAGCTTGCTAAATTATCTTCATAAAATTTTTATAAGAGCTCATTTAA
>MPUH01001219.1:0-20792 GCA_001970955.1 Stentor coeruleus
TTATTAGCGTTAAGTAAATTTTATCAAAATAGAAAAAGTTCATCCATACAATATTCGTAAATTTTGAATATTTTTTTTCAAGTTCAGAAGAAGATTTTATTTCATAAAACAAAAACTTAGACTTTATACTTGTATTATTAAAAATTGTGAGTAAGTTGGTTGGAACTGATTCGTAGTTTATGCAAATCCAATTATCAGAAATTTTAATAAAAGCATATATATTCTCATTATCTTCTAATAATAAAACTTTAAGAATATATTTAACTTTATGGTTATCGTTACCTTCATAAGCTGTAAAATTATTAGGTATATCACAATAATTAAAGTTTTTTATATCAAGACATAAAGTTAATGGCCAATTTTTTGATATTAAAAATGTCTGTTCTTGAGGTTTCAATAAATGCTTTGAGAATTCATTACTTAATATATATCTGCTAGTGTTATATACAATATTTGAATTGTTTCCTTGTAATAATTTCATTTCTTTTGTCAGCTGAAATACATGATCAATTGGTGTCCAAGTAAAATTTTGCATAATTGTTAGGTTTTTAAGGATTTCAAACATTTTTTCTAATAAAAATTCGTTTTTTCTTAAACTTTTTAACTCATTAGCACCTGTCAAACTTATCTCTAAAAATTTTTTGTCTTTTATTATTTGATTACTGTCGTTGTATATGAAGATTTTTTCTTGTAAATTTATAATAAATTTATTGCTTGAAAAACATTGTCCGAACTTGTGAGAGAATTTTTCAAGACGAATTAAAGCTTGAATCACTGTTAAAACTTTTTTATCGGGTTGATTTTTTATTAGGTAATCTTCCATTTAATTTATATATTCTATAAAAGGGATAATTTGTGCAAGATAATCTTAGAAATAAAGATTCTTTACAGACATCATGATTATTTAAACCTATATCAAAATTTCATCTTTCTTTAGCTTACCTTCATTTTTTCTAAAGGCACATTTTTTTCCCATACCTTTTCCAAGCATTTCTCCTGTTTTTTTTATACAAACTCTGCACATAAGCTAAATCAAGCTGGCTTTCAATCCAAACATGCCATTTATGGAAAGGAATCCCCTGTTTGATTGCATTATCATAAAGTTCCTGTGCACTCACACAACATATACTATCAATATGCGGTGAATTCATTTTCACAGCTTGAACCGTAAGTAAAAAATACTCTTCAGGGGGTTTCTTCCTATATACGCTCTGAGCAACAGTAATACCAAGTTCTAAAGATATCGAAAGTGATCTAAAAAATAAAAGACTTGAAGTCCTGGTCTTTGGAGTATATGAATGTAAATGACATGGTTTCATAAAAAGAGCATCTTCAATAGACTCTTCACCTTGGGTTATTATTGACCTAAATGCTTCTTCATCATATTCATCAGCTATACTCTCAAGTTCTGAATGCAAACTTGAATGATGAGTCATCATAGGTTTCATATTATTCTCATTATCCAAACATTTTGACATCAACAAATCCTCTTCAAGTTTATCATTCAAAGATTTCAAGCTTTCACATCTTAACGTAAGTATATTCATCTGATTAGCTATCCTATCAATTTCCTCACTTAAACAAATCCTCTTTTTTTCACTATCTTTATAATTATCCTGAACTTTTAAACACCTACTCTCCACTTTTGTATAATCATGTTTTAATTGATGAAGTTCTTTATCTTTTTGAATCCCAACCTCAGAAAGATGCCTGTTTTCTTTTTCCAGCTGCCAACGACGTTTTTGAATTGACTCAAATTCTAAACAGAATTCTTTTTTTATAAGCTCAATCTCTTCTTCATTAGATACAGGACGACTTTCATGAAACCGTTCTCTAACAATTCGATTAAGTTCAGATGAATTAAGAAGCATGAGTTCTTCTGTTTCAATAAGAGCTTTATTAATTTCTTCATTACGAGTTTCAGAAACTAAAAATGACTCTTGTAAGGTTTTTATATCTATGCTTTGATGATAGATTTTATCTAAAGCATGTAAAAGTTTATCTTTTGTTATTTTTAATTTGAATTTGAGTTGGTCGTTATTTTCTAATATAGATAAGCCTATTTCTACTGAAGACTGAAGATCTCGTTCACGGTTAATTAATTCTTCAACTACATCTTGAAGCTCTTCTAGTATAGTAGACTTGTGACTACTGTTTTTGGCTCGGCGTTCGAGGAAGTTTAGAGAAATGTCTTCGATGAAAGAGTTAAGAAGAGATTTGAGCTGGTTTGTGTCGATTTTTTTAGGGTTTTGATTCATTAGTAGGAGATTATTATTTTTGATTTTATGGAATTAAATATGGTGCGTCTTTGTCTAAAAGATTTGGCAGGCTAGATATGAAATATGAGTAATTTCTATGTAATTTGAAGTTTATTGTAAGGGTATGATTAGGTTTTATATATCTTTTTATATGAGATTATATTATTTGTTGGCTATTTGCTATGCAGAAAATATTGGAAATGGCTTTCTTTATTTTTATGTTATTAGTTATTTAGCATTTTTTTATGCTAAAGTAATCAGGAGTTTATGTTTTTTATATTGTATATGATGCGGTAATAGAATAATAGGAATATTTATTTGTAAAGGATATATAACAAAATGTATTTTGGTTTTTTATTTTATTTAAAATTTATATTTAGACCCCTAGCAGTAACTTATTAAACAATATTATTTCTGTACATCTCTATAAAATCAAAACCTCATACTTTTAGCATAAATTAAAATAATTACAAAAGATTTACTTTTATACGAAAACTTTTTTCTTTGTATTTTTTTCGCAAATATTCATATATCATGTTCAGAATTAATTTCATGGTTATCCAAATCACACTATTCTAAAACTATTTCTCATCATAATAATACTTTTTTCTCACTACTGAAAATATACTATTTTATAAAAAATGCTATCAAAATTCCTAGACACTGATAATAAAGCCTAGTCACAATCAAACCTAAAGCAGTGCACAAAGTTAGCCCCTATTCAATCTTAGGCTCTAGAAAACCTACCAAAATAAAATCATCCTAGCATATCCCACACAACCCTTCTAACAAGCCACACTTTTCAAGTCTAAATATCATCAAAAAACTTTAAAAACTGAGAAAAGAATTCTAGGACGATCCTAGAATAGCTAATCTATATTAAAAAATCACATCAAAAATAAAAATTAAGTATTTTCTTCATCTTTTACTTGAATTCGAGATTTCTGACTTCGCGACTATATAAAAATTACAGCATTTATAAGAACCCAATCATAAACGTAATCAAATTGCAGGCTTTCTTTTATCATTAAATCCTTAAACAAGTTTTTGACATATTCATAATCAGGTTTGTCGTCAAATCTTAAAGACCGTGAGTAGTTCATAAACATCTCAAATTCACTAGGCATCCCTCTACATAATGTTTCAACTGAGACTAGTAGTTTTCTTTCCATTATTTTTTGGTACTTATCTTTTTTGTTACAAGCTCGAAGCCCTTGCCATGGAAGTGACCCTTTAAAAAAATAGATGGCTAAATATCCAACAGCTTCCAAATCGTCCCTGCGAGCTTGTTCTATACCTAAGTGCGTGTTCAAACTTGCATATCGGGCTGTTCCTGTAAGATTTTTACCATCACGGTATGGAATATGCTGAAGGGTCTTAGGGTCTTCAAATTTTTTCGCTAGGCCGAAATCGATTGCATAGATTAAGTTAGCTTTTTTTGATTTGCCCAGAAGAAAATTGTCGGGTTTTATATCCCGGTGGAGAAGGTGACGAGAGTGGATATACTCAACACGACTCAGTAATTGGTCTGTAATCATAAGTACTGTTTTCAAAGAGAATTTCCTTTTACAATAGTTAAACAGGTCTTCTAATGAAGGGCCAAGTAAATCCAACACCATGATATTATACTCATCCTCACTTCCATACCAAAGGACATTAGGAATCCCTATACCACCTTGAAGTATCCTATATATCCTACTCTCATAAAGAAGTTGTGGGTGTTGTGTATTAGCTTTTTCTAGCTTAATAGCGACCTCTTCTGATGTAGAAATCGCAGTCCCTATGTAAATTTGTCCAAAAGACCCCCCTCCGATTTTCTGTTTGATCTGATACAAGCCTCCAAGATTTAGTTTAGGCGAATTCATATTATTATAAATAAGAGAGGATTTCTAAGTACTTAATTGATATTTTTATATAAACTGGAAACTTAAAACTATAATTTTTGATTAGAAAAAAGTTTTCCACAAGCGGAAAAGGAGGGTATTGAAATTGAGATATTTTTTTTAAGATTTGATGTGGATAGTTTGTAGATTAGGTTTTTGTATTTAATTTTTATGTGAATATGTTGTGGAGTATTTGCTTTAGATTTTAGGTTTGGGTTTTTTTAAGAGTTTAAGTGTGTAGATGGGGATAAGAATTGGGATAATGGCTGATAATTGATGATGATTTTGTTAGGATAAGGGTTTATTGTGATTTTATTATGGTTTTAGTTGAAAATGTTTTTTTATAGGTATGAGTTTTATAGTTTTCGTTTTAAAATTATTTAAATGGCATTTTTATTTATATGGATTTACACAAGATTGTATTAGATAAAGTTTTTTTATTTTAATGAGTTGAATAATTGTCCAGAATTGTAGAGTATTTAGAAAATAAGGGAGTTGGTAAAAGTTTTAGGACAGGTTTTTACTTCAAATAAAATTATTAGAGTTTTGGTATTTTTTAAGTTTTGGTTAAGTATTATAAGATTACAATAAAACCGAAAATGCGAAATGTTTTTATGCGAAGTCAAATTTTAATGCATCAAATAAAACTATGATTTTCATATTTATCCAAAAATCATAAACTCATCAAAATTCCATTAAAATTATACTATTAACTTTAAAAAACTCTTTTTCTCAAATACTTCAAACCCATTCCCTAAACTTTTTCTAAAACTTCTCCTTATCTTCCACAACTCCCAAGTAAAAATCCTATACCCCGACTCATCCCCTATCTAAAAAACACAAAATTTGTTAATAAATGGACTTTCTTGAATCAAAACTGAAAAGAACTACAACAGCTAAACGACTTGAACCGTTTTTCTATTCAATTAAACGAGCTCAAGAAGATCCAGGTGTTCCAAGTCCTCGTCTTGAAATAGTCCAACAGACTAAACTTCCTTTAACCCTAAAAATAGAAAAAAATAATCCTTTATCTAAACAAGAAAACAGCTCAGTACCAGTTTCTGCATGTATTGATTTACCTCCTCGTCGTAAAAATCGATATAACACAATCGATTCCTCAAAAAAACACCCAAATCTTCAAAACCTTACAAAACCTGGACCTTTTATCGACCTTCATACTCCAAAATCTTCTAAAAATTGTATAGAAATTCCTTTAGACTTTACAAACTCTCTTAGCAGCTCGTTAAAAAAAGGAAAAGATGATACGTTTAGCAAGGTGTGTGAAAAATATGAAGGTCATTGCCAAACACCTAAATTTGATGGTGTAGGGGAAAGTCCTAAAAGATTTGATGGAATATGTGAAATCTCAGCTTCGAAAGAAATGTCATTTCATGATGAGATTATAAAGACAAATTTTCATGAAAAGCATCGATCTGATGTTTGTAGAGGACAACTTCAATGCTGGCATTCAAGTTCTTATGATATGGATAAAAGTGAAGGATCTATCATATACAATAGTCCAGATAGATTAACCCAACAACCAAAAGTATTACAAATAAAATCCCCTAAACCTCAATTACCAAGTGTACAGGACTACTCTTTAGAGACAGAAAAAGTTGATAGTCCAAACAACAATAATAAAGTAGAATGTTATGATATTCAGAGTATCCCAGAAAGAAATGATAATATAAGGCATCATACTAGAGATCCAACTTCAAATGGTACTGAAATATCCTTGATGACATTTGATGAAGCTTTATCTAAGTTTAATAGTCTTCCTGCTGTTTATGTTGAAATAAGCCTATGGTATAAAGACTGTTATTATTATATGACTTGTGGACTTTCTCATAAAGGGGATATGAACCAAGAAAGCCAAGAATTATGTGAAAAAGTTATAATATTTGCTTATAGTGGGTTTACTGCTTGCAATGTTTTTCATGCTAGGCTTTTGGTAAGTGTATTTAATGCTCTGCAAGCTCTGAAAGAAGGTAAAGGAGAATGGGTTGATGTAGGTTTTAGTAGTAACAATCCTTATGAAAACGATTTAACACATGATATTGCTGCTTTTGGGCTTATTCTTATACTGTTTGTAGATAAATATATACATTTATTCCTTCAAGAAATGATTGAGTATTGTTTAAGTCATGATATTGCCTTTATTCCTTTAGCTTTTGATATTGCTGATATTGCAATTTTAGCTTTAAGGAAAAGAAAACTCAACCCTTTGATTAATGAAAGCCAAAAATGCTTGGAAGTTGTGTTTTTTTTCTATGCCGGATGCCTTGCTCAATGGTTTTTATACCACAAATCATTTAATTCCCAACACACAGAAGTTAATGAAATTGTCGAGAAAATCGCACTCAGTGATCCTAAGTCACTAATTAATTTAGCAACGAAGTACCTACAAAATGAAATGTAATTTAAAAAATCTTAATAAACTAGAGATATATTCATATTTTCAGCAAATAATCTTTCTTGAAAACTTATTCATTTAAAATCCTTTAATTCTAATCTTCCTGAGTTACACCAAAAAGCCTTTATACCTAAATTAAATGTAATATTTTAAAGAATCAATATAGCAACCTAAGATTCTAATATCTTGGCTATATCTTTACCTTTAATTTCCTCTTTCCAATACCCATATACCCAAACCTCATCCTTTTCCTTCCTTCATCATTTAAATTCTTCTCTCTATAATCTAAAAACATCACATAAACTTAATAATTACTACCACACCTTAGTCATATACACTAACTGCCCTTGGCATTTCCTACAACAACTTTGCTCAAAACAATCAAAGCACACTCTACACCCATTCAAACACCACAAATCATTTAATTTCTTATAATTACTATTCCCACAAACCTCACATTTCACATACTCTTTCAATAACTCCAATCTAACTTTCCTTATATCATCTTTACTAAACCCATCAACCCCATCTCTTAACATAACCATCCAACATTTTTTACATATCAAACCAATTTTTTTATCAAAAACATTAATAAAATTCAATATCATTGTTTCAATTTCACACTTTTTACATATTGCTTTTTCTGTATGTATATCTATTTTTATAACTTTTCCACAATTACATTCAAAACCTGATGATAAAGATGATATTGCAATACAAGTTTTACATATTTTCGATGAACATTCTGATGAATGTTTGAAATAATTTTGATTAGAAAGTTCAGAGGAACAAAGTGAACAGAAGGATTTGTTTTCACAGAATGTTTTATATTGGATTGAGTATTTTTGACCTAATGAAGTTTGTAAGAAGGAAGAAATGAGGATTTTTTTTGGGCATGATGGGCAAGGGAGAGAAAGAAAGTTAATATCACTTTTTTGGACTTGAGGTGAATTTAACCAAGATAGGAAGAGAGATTCAAGACATGTGAGGTGAAAATAACAGGATAAAGTGTTGAAAAAATCAGGGTTAGGCTTTTTACATGATTCGCAGAGTAAATGGTCGTTGAGGATATCATAATTATTGAATAGGGTTGAAGATAATTTGGTAGGGATGATGTTTTTAGAATATTTACTCTTAAGCAATCTAATACTTTTCATCATCTCCATATGATCAATAAAACACTGATCATTCTGCATAAGTTTCCCTATTGCATCCCTACTTATTGATGCAAATATCAAACACAACTCAATTAAAATCTCTTCTCTCAATTTAATCTCCATCTCATTTTCCATATCAAAACTCTTCATTCTTATACAATTTTGTATCTGCCTACTAACCCCTTTTACTATATCATAATTATCTTCAAATTGATGATTATTTGTTATCAGAACCGTTATATTATACAAATCCTTCTCTTTTATAGCCAAAAAATTCAATTCAACCCTATCAAAATCAGCATTTCCATTCAGTTTTTCTCTACAAAAAACATTATGATTTTCATTTTCACTTCTTATAACAACAGACGTCACCCCAAAAGCTTTACTTAATACCAATAAATCCTTAAACTCTCCAAAACCATTACAATTTGTATATTCCTCCACATCTTCAATATTCATATAAATTTCTTTTAACAATTTATCAAGTTCTTTAACAAATTTTTCCAAATCAAAAATTTTCAGTTTATATCTGCGTTTAAGTCTAATATGAGACATTGTATAATAATTTTCAAAGCTGGATATTACATGTTTTTTATATGAAAGATTAGAATTGAGTTTAAAAGATTCAATAATTCCAACAGCAAAAGCACGTATATGATTTTTATCTTTATTTATTCCAATACAATGAGCATATGTGCATTTGAGTTCTTGTATAACTCCAATATCTAAATTTAACATAGAAATATCGGTTCTTTTAGAAATTGTCCCACATTTTTCATCATAGTCATGAACTTTTGGGAAAAAATTTTTTGATTTGTGGACAGGTTCGGTAAGGTCTAAGATTCTTATTACGTCACTGATTTCAGTGACTTCGCTATACATTTCAGTATGGTCTTCTTTAGGCCTTTCCATACAAAAATTATTTTCTTCAAGTTTTTTGGTTGGGTTTACTGTAAGCAGTTTGTTTAAACTTTTTTTCGCCCCTTCAATTCCATTTTTTTCTCTTGAACTCGATATGCTTGGGTTTTTATCGATATGTTTGGATTGAAAATTAGTTGTCCGACTAGTNTTTTCTCTTGAACTCGATATGCTTGGGTTTTTATCGATATGTTTGGATTGAAAATTAGTTGTCCGACTAGTTAAGAATAGTGGGGAGTCAGGATTTGATGGGATTTTTTGATGATTAAAAGTACGTCCTCCTGCTGAAGGTGAACATGTTTTTTTGGAATTCAGGTTTTTATAAGTATTTTCATAGGATCTTATTTCTAAATTCTCTACTTTACCATGATTTTGAGGTAACAGTTTTTCATCTTGGTGCTTAGTTGTCTTTGAATCCGTCCGGCTTATCACTATTTTTATTTGTGGACGTTTATCTTTCATTCCTAAAGCTTTAGGCGATGTACTTTTTGAAAATGCTGAGGGTTTAGAAGTTTTAAGAGTTGAAGCCATTTATAGTCAAAAAATTGTTGAGCAAAACTTAGATTAAATCATACTGATATAAATTATTTTGCAAAGAAATATTCCAATTATAAAAATCAAGTATGCTTTGCAAATTATTTTGATTATTATATAAAAGCTAATAAATCCTGAAATAACTTGTTATTGATATAAGAAATTACAAGAACTGATGTTTATCAGACTTTAATTAAATTTACTATTAGATTATATCAAAATCTTATAAAAAATAAGTACTATGGTAAAATCCACCTTTAACCATAAAAAAGCCTATCTTATATCAAGCATTAAAAATACCATATAAACTCTCCTATTAAAATATTTTAAAAACCCACTATCCTAAATATAAAAAGCTTTTATAGTCTATAAAAAAATTATATTATTTTATCTTAATAATAATATTTTTAACTTCCCGTTCTGTAACTTTAATATGAAAAGTTGAGCATTTAAACATAGCCTAATTGTCTTAGCCCAAATTGGCCCATAATATTTTTACCAATAAGATACATACAAGGTAGCATCTAGGTGAGCTTGCGAATGCTGAGAAAAATTTAAACCTTGCGACAATTTAATCTCAGTAGACATAAAGTTTTTCTATGTAATTTCTATGTTTTCTATCAGAATTTCTTATTTTACGTTGAAATCCTCAAAAAAAGTTATATTTTCCTACACTAAAGTCATTATCTCATATATAACTTCTTCAATAATAGTCCTAAGTAAGAAAAATTATTTTTTTCAACCGCTTTATCCTAATCTTCTTCAAAATCTCATAATCATAACTTTCCTTAAAAACTTACTATAAAAAACTATTTTCACTTCTATTAACAAACAAACATCTCCTAATCATATCAATAATATCATTAAAATACATATAACTAAACTGCTTTAATTTCCCTCACGCATATTTCAAAACTTCAGCAAAATTTCCCAACATTAAAAATCTTAGTAAATTCATGTCTTTACATACAAAAAAACCCAACTTCTCTACTAATTTCCAATTTCCACCTTTTTATAAATCAAATTCTATATCTCCCAACTCCAAAAACCTTATCATCATATATTGACAACAATTTCACCCTTTACAAGTGGTTTTTTCATTAATCATTTCATCATATTCAATCATCCCACAACTAATCAAAATGCCTCACAACATCCAAGTGTATATTTCCTTAATTCAAAAGCTCAGCCTTATATTTCTTAATATCTTGAAAATTATACAAAAAACTTTCCTATTTCTTCACCAAGTCTTCTTATATAATTATCACTTTCCTAATACCTTTAGTGTACTTTTTTCAAAGTTAAAATACCTTATATTTTATCAAAAGCTATAAATACAACCAATAAAATCTCCTTATCTATAACATCTTCAGTTTAAGTATTTATGTTTATAATATTTCTAGAACTTATTTATAATCTCTGTGTCTTATAATCTATTATTATTCAAGTATTTTTTAATATTATTGACAATCTATGGATTCATATATAAAATTACTTATAATTAGACTATAATGTGAGTCTTTTAGTAGTCCTTCGAATAAATGGTAATTGAAGAACAACCTGTTTACTCTGTGTCGACATTTCGTCACGGATATTTACTAATGATATAGCGTCTTCAAGGATTTCCAATATTCTTGGAAGTTGTTTGTTTAGGAATTGTACTGATTCTTTGCAAGTATCTGAAGGTAATGTGAACATATACATGTGGCATTTTGGAATTAAGATGGAAGTTTGTTTTGTGAAAGGGTTTTTTGGAGAATATGGGGCGCTGTCTACAGTCTCGCGATCACTAGAGAAGTTAAGAGAGTCTCTTGATTTCTCTAAGCTAGCAGCAAAGTCCATTAATATGTATTATTAATGGCTATTATTTGAGGTACATAATATGGAAAGACTTTATACTAGAAATTCTGTATTTTTAAAAGTTAATTTTATATTAGATGATAGAAAGAATAAGATTAAGTTAAGGGAGGGTTTAATAAGAAATGTGGATATAATTAAAGGATTGTTTTTATGAAAAGATGGGATGATTTTGGCAAGGTTATTGGAAAATAAGATGATTTGAATGAAGATAAAAATCAAGTGGCTCGGTAGGAAGATTATGATGATTGGCTAGGAAGTAAATTTTGGTTTTGAAATCGTAGATTTTGAATAAGTGATATGATACAATTGTAATTTGATAGTAAAATATAAGAAATTCATATAATTAATGGAAATCCATGATTAAAGGTTTAGAGTTCTTTCTTGGAATTTATGTGGAAATTTTATAGTATGGTTTATGTAAGAGGTCAAGATAATCTGTAAACTGATTGTTTGTGAATAGGAAGGTTAATGCATTATACACAAAGTTTATATTTTAGGTTTTTAGCTGTGTAAAGATTTTTTTATGTGTAAAAATGGGTGTTAGGGTGTTAAGGGTGTTAGAGAAAGTGTTAAAATCTGTTGGAAGGGCTTTTTTAACAGGAAAACAGGGATGATTTTTTTTTGGTTGAATTCATGATTTTGATATTTGGAAATTTTTAGAATTGTGAGAGTTGGTTGTTACAGAAGGAGTTTAATTTGTTCTTAATGAGTTTTGGTTATGCTGAGGCTTTTGGCTTTGAATGAGGGAACTTGTTTGTCATTTCTGACAACAATTTTAATTATGTTTATCAGTAATATTATTTAAAATTAATTTCAGGACTTTTAACTTTTGATGATGTAAGCATTTTAGATTGAAAAATCAATTGAAAATCAAGAATTATTGAGTTGAGTGAACTTCCTGTTATAGCAAAACAAATGCAATTTAATGTTTTATAATAATTTTTTGTTGAACTAAATCATCATTTACAGCTTTGAATATCAAACAAAGCCAATTAAGGATAAAAATCAGAAATATATAAGTCATAAATAAACAAAAACACATAAAAACATTTAAAAACCTTAAAAAAATACAAATCAAGCAAAAAATGAAAGCAAATCCATAATTTCTAAAATCCAACAAAGAACCCATCAAAATTTCCAGACCAATTTGCATTAAAATCAGCACAGCATCCCCTAATCATTCACCCTCATCAGAGAAAATCATCTTCAAATCCTAATAAAATTTATAAATTTTTATAAGAAAAACCATAATCCCATACATTAATCAGCATAAAAATCTTTTCAAAATAAATCATTACCATCTATCCAATATCCTACAAAAAGTCACATTGTTTATAACCCCCTAATAAAATCTATATATCTTCACCTAATACTTTAAAAAATTTATAACATCCTACCTTAATCAAAACATCATCATCATCATCTCATCCTTCCTAAAAAATGTCTACATTAAACTAACTAATAATACAAATGGCAAATTTAATAACTCCAAAAACATCTTTCGATCACCCTAGCATGCCTGGAATATCCAAAGAATCAATATTCACAGGTTTTGGCAACTTTAGTCTAACATGCAGTATTGGGATTATAGAAACTTTGATAATTTACTCTACTCAAAAAAGCCAAAGAATATTCAATCAAATAAAGCAAGCATTTTATTCGCGTAAAGATCATGTGAATGGATATGCTGGTAATTACAATTGGGGTATTTATGCAAATGCTTTTTATGAGATTATAGAAACATTATCAAATAATCAGTATGAAATTATTAGAAGGTTAGAATGGTTGCATATATATGCAAATTGTAATGATGATAAATATAAAGGAGGACTTGAGAAAGGAATGAAATTGCTTATGGCCACATTGTTTGATGATGATAATGATGTAGTAAATGCGATAATAGCTAGCAATGAAAATCAGAAAATATGCCAAATTATGCCGAAAATCAGTGGAATTTTCAAAGTGAAGTTTATTGTAATAGAGAATTATGTTAGAAAAGAATACCCCCCCAACGCCGAAGATCGTCCTGTGATTTATTTAAGGTTTGGAAATAAAGAGTCATCTGTTTTGTATACAAATGAAATGATAGAAGTTTGGAATTTACCTAATTTTGATATAGAAAGGCTTGAAAGACCTCCGTTTATGTCGATAACTAATATTGGTCTTAGACAAACAATCCCACCAGGGCTCTTAGGAAATACTCATTCAAGTTCTCAAGGAAATCATTATTATAGAAGTATACTAGAGAATCCTTTAGGTAAAGACTCAAAAAATATACCTGATCATTATCAAACAGTTTCTTCTAGTAAACCAAACATGCATCAAATGCTTCCTAGCATTAATAGCACAACAGGGCAAAAACCTAATTATATAAGTAATCCTCCAAATCAAAATTACTCGCAACCAAATTTACCTAATCTAAATATTTCACAAAAATCTTCAGTGTCACAAATCCATAACTATGCAACAATTGATTCTTTTAATACTCATGATAACAGTGGAACTAAATTTGGGTCTATAAAATCATCAATTCCAATTCCTAGGGATATCATGAACTTAATTAAAATCATGGGAGAAGCTTTAGAAGAAAAAAAAATTTATAGTGAAAAACTTGCTATCTCTGCTAAGAAAATCATGAGTAATCATGAAGAATTTCAAAACATGAGGCTTATTTCAAATATGGTAAATAAGCCTGTTCGTAATACTTATGAGGAAAATTTCGATATATATAAAAATTTTGAAAATACCCCTTATAATATTCCGTTGCAAAAGTCTTCAAGTGTTAAAATTCATTATGATCATGGACATAGTGACCTGAGTACATTTAATGAAGTTTATCCTCCATCTATTCAAAAAAGTCAAAATATACCAAAAGAAGAATTAAGCCCTAGTCAATATACACCAATAGAAACTTATCCTATATCTACCCCTATTATTCAAATTATCCTATATCTACCCCTATTATTCAAAGTAGTCAATATACATCTACAGAAATTTATAATGCATCTCTCCCTAATAAACAATATGCAACTAAAGAAGCTGTTTATCCTAAATCTATTGCTGATGGTGTTAAATTTATACCTAGTATTCGCCAAATTCCTAAAGAAAAATTTATTGCCAAAATAGGAAATTCTAATCAGCCTGCTGGAGTAGCATATCAGAATAGTTTTAATCCTACAGCAGGAAAACAAATATGTGATTATGAAAGAAAATATGTCAACAAAGAAAATTTCGGAGTTGTAAATTGCCCTGAGAAATGCAGAGTTTGTAATGAATGTAGAACAGAAAATATTGATCAATGTGTTTTATGTGAAGGTCATTATTCAAAAAACCAAAAGTTTGATTTAGATATTATAAAGAAAAGTATTCAAGATGTTAAATACTTTAGACATTGATTTTTAATATATGAGTATGAATTGTAGATAAATATATCTCTATCTTAATATCAGGTAAATAAATTGAATATTTTAAACTTTTATTAAATTTAAAAAACATAATCATATACCTTAATATAAATTCAAATATATCATCACAAATTTCTTCCTAAATCCATTTTCCTTCAATTAAAATCTTCTATATTTTATCATACTATATAAATGTCAAGACTAGGACCTTTTAAAAATCACTTTTACTCGCCTCTGATACAGCAAATTACTTCAGAAATGCTATTCTCAGGTACAGGACATTTCAGTATAACATGTTGTGTCAGTATACTCGAAACTCTTATTCGATACTCTATGCAACCAAGTTTAAAAGTTTACAATCATATAAAACAAGCTTTTGAATCATATATGCAATATATACAAATCTACGCAAATAATTATAATAATCAACAAGAAATCAATTATTTCTTTGATATTTTCAATCAATTAATAAGTAATGAACGTACATTAGTAGATAAATTGAAATTATTGCATGGTTATGTCAAAAACCCTTGTGAAAATTACAAAAGGGGATTAGAAAAAGGTATGAAGTTTCTTATAGCTGGGCTTTTTGGAAATGATATAGAAACTATAAATGCGATATTATTTAACAATGAGGCTCAGAAATTAGGTCAGATTTTTATGAAACTCAGTGATTATTTTAGAATAAAGTTTATTGTATTAGAAAGAGATCAAATAAAAGAATATATGCCAATAACAGAAGATATTCCTATTGTGTTTGTAAAATATATAATAAGAGAGTCATCAGTTCTATATACTGAAGATATGAATGAAATAGAGAACTCAGTTTATTTTAATCCTAAAAAGCTTGAAGAGTTCCCTTTTATGGATAAACGTTATAGTAATCAAGGATATGCAGGACTAAATCCAGGATCAAAAATTTCTGACTTTTATTCTGGATCTAATAATATAAGCCAATGGAATAGTCATTTATCAAATATCTCTTTTAATAATAACAATTTGATAAGTGAAAGGAATACAAGCTATCCTAATTATAATTATAATAGACGCAACCCAGATTATAATTGTGGAGTTCAAGCTAATATGACCAATGTCCCTTATGAAAAACTTATAAATCCTACTGCTGGAAAACAAATATGTGATTATGAAAGAAAATATATCACAAAAGAAAAGTTTGGGATTGTAAAATGCTCTGAGAACTGCAGAATTTGTAATGAATGCAGAGCAGAGAATATTGATCAGTGTGTTATATGTGAAGGGTATTATTCTGAAAATCAAAAAAATGCTTTGATAGCTATAAGAGATAGTTTTAGAAATATTTAGTAATTTTAGTAAAGGGATTCTATTAATTGATTATTTATATAATACTCTATATTTATTGTAAATTTATTTCATTGATTCTTTAGAAAAACCTTATGTATTTACCTGCTAATAAAATCTTAAATATATTAATTTTCATTTTAACCCTACCAACATCAAATAATACACTAAAAGCATAATATTTTTTATTCAATATTAAATAAACTCAATCATACTTCTTTAATTCCTCATGATCTACTCAAACTATAGTCTTAACCCAAATTTCCCAAAAATGTCTATAATCTACAACTTATAATATAAATGTTGGGACAAGAGACTACAAAAACACGCTTTAATGCTTCGTTAATACCAGAAATAATTTTTGAAGAATTATTTACAGGTAAAGGACATTTCAGTTTAACCTGTTGTGTAAGCATTCTTGAGGTTCTTATAAAATACTCAATTCAACGAGGTTTAGGAGTCTATTCTCATATAAAAAATGCATTTGAATCAATTAGGCAAAATATCAACATCTACGCAAATTTTTATCAGTTTCAACAACAAATAAATATTTTTTATACAATTATAGATCATTTATCAAACAATAATATCACCATACAGAAAAGATTACAATATCTTCATTATATGGCAAAAAGTAATGATGATAATAAAATAGCTCTTGAAAAAGGTATGAAATTACTCACTGCTGTATTTTTTGATAAAGATCGGGATATATTAAATTTAATTATATCAGATAATGAATCTCAAGTAGTAGATAAGATTCTAACAATGCTAAGTGGGCATTTTAAAGTAAAATTTGTTGTTTTAGAAAAGAATCGGAAAAATGAGTATTCGTCGATAGTAGAAGATGCCCCACTTATATTTTTAAAATACGAATATGAAAAATCATCAATTTTGTATAATAAAGATATGATTGAGATAGAAAATTTAGCTAATTTCAACCCTCAAAGACTTGAAGATTCCCCATTTATGTCGAAAACTGTAAGTAATCAAATATATAATCCTCACCCTGGATATTCATCAGTACCTGTTACTCGGAATAGTTTTTCAGATTCAGATGGAAGAATTAATCAAGGGCAAGGAAATCCTGGGATTTTCAAAAATCCTAATAAAAACTTATATCCAAATGGAAATCCTAGCTCATATCCAATTACATTTCCTAACAATAATCAATATCAAAATCCTCCTTCCTCTGTTTTACCAACATCTATAAATCCTAAGTCAAATATACCTGAAGATGTTATTGAGTTTATTTCTATTATGGCTGAAGAATTAGTAGGAAATAATATTGTCAATGATAGACTAGCACAAGAGATTTCTAAAATTACAGGGAATTATGAAGAATTTAAAAATATCAAAGCCCTTTCAGAGATTGTTAAAATGACCTTTTATAATAATCAAAGATCTAATGTTTATTTAAACAATCTACCGAATCAAAGAATTTCAGTTGGTGGAGAAATCTTTTGCAAATATGGAAATCATTACGTTGAGAAAGATTTTATTTCAGATATAAAATGTCCTGATAATTGTATTATATGTAATAATTGTAGAACATATAATATTAACCAATGTGTTATGTGTGGAACAATTTATTCGGATACTAGCAAAGAGTTATTATATGCTCTTAAAATAACAAGTAAATAATTAATGGGAAAATCTAGTACTTGATTAAATTATTCGGGTACCTAAAATTGTTAGGTGATTATAATTTAATTATATATCAGCAGTTTTTCTAACTAAGATTTAAATCTTTGTTTGTCTATATATAATCTAATAGAAAATAAGTACTTATTAATATATATGTTTTTTATTAGTATTCAATATTTCAACTTAACTTAAAAAATTTCTTAAAGTAAAGATCTACTTTTCATATACGATTTGTGTTTGATTCTAATAAAGATCAACAATAAAATTTAATTTAATACCTAATCCCAAAAAAATCTAAAAAAAACCTATACTATTAATACCAAAAAAACCTAAAATCCTTAGACAAAAAATTACAAATTTCAAAAACAAATCTTAAACCCGAACTTTCAGCTAAATTTTCTATCTATCATCTGACCATTTTAATACAAAATTCTCCTAATTATCCATAACCCAGGCCCAAAAAAAAAATACTAAAATTATCTATAATTCGTTCTTCAATATAATAAATGTCAGGAGTATCTAATAAAAAGCCTTTCACTTGCTCTTCATTAAGCTATTTAACTTATGAAACATCATTTTCAGGTTCTGGCCATTTCGGCTTAGCCTGTTGCATAGGTATAATCGAAACTCTAATTCGATACTCGATTCAATCAAGTAAACAAGTTTTTAATCATATAAAGCAAACATTTTACAGCCTTCAACAACATATAACACATTATGCAAATCATTATAAATATCAACAAGAATGCCAAAAATTCTTTGCAATCATCGATCAATTATCAGATAATCAGCATCCAATCAATGAGAGATTACAATGGGTAAACTATTATTCCACTGATGAAAATCATAAAGGGGGGCTTGAAAAAGGTATGAAATTACTTATATCTGTGATTTTAGAAAATGATAAAGAGACTGTAAATGAGATTTTATCTGATGCCGAAACTCAGAAATGGGGTTTAATTTTGACAAAGCTTAGTGGTTATTTTAAAGTAAAGTTTATTATTTTAGAAAGAAGTGAAAAAAAAGAGTATAATTCGATAGCAGATGCTGTTCCTATAATATATTTGAAATGTGAGAGGCTGGAATCATCAGTTTTATATTCAAATGAAATGGTTGATATAGAATATTCATCTAATTTTAATTCTCAGAAACTTGAAGCACCTCCGTTTATGTCGAGGCCTATAATAATTCCTCCTCAGAGCAATCCTTTAGCCCAGTTACAAAAATCGAATCTTCCTCATGGATTTATCGAGGGGCCACCTCCAAATAAAAATATAAATAATATCCCACCTCCTGCTCCTATACCAAATGCAAATCAAGGATCTATGATTAATCCACCTACCAATATAAACACTGTAAATCATCCTCATCCTCAAAACAATTATAATGTACCACCTCCCCAGTCTTTAAATATCCCATCACCTTCTCAGTTTTCAGATATCCCCAAGCCACCTTCTCAGTTTGTAAACGCCCCCCTGTCACTTTCTCAGCCTCAAAATAGTCTTACTTCACCTGGGATAAATCCCCCTTCAAATATTCTGCCTCCCAAAAACAATCCAGACCCTCGATTTGAGCAATCAAATCCTTATCAAAACAGTAATTCAAACCAAGTTGTTCCTCAAAAAGCAGCAAATCCTCCTTATCAGAGTTCAGGTATTCCAACATCACAAAATATTATGCCTTTACCAAACCAATCCATGCCTCAAAATTCTCCAAGTTATATTCAGCATAATAATCCCCCTTCTCAGTTTAATGTGCCTAATGTGAACATACCTCAGAACTCACAAATTAATCCAAATCCTTCTTTTCCAAATCAAAATACCCCTTATTTACAAAATATAATAAATCAGCCAAGCCCTATCATACCTCAAAAGTCACCCCTACAACATCAAAATTCATATCCTCTACGAAGCCCACCAAATGATATAAATTCTCATCATAACCAATCTGTACCTATTATTTATCAAAATATCCCTAATTCTCCTAATCTACAATCTGAATATCCTTCACAATCCCCACCTATATCTAAAAACCCTCCATCTTATAATCCAAATATTCCTATGCCTCCAAATATGGTAATTTCACATAATCCACAAATTCCTCAGGCTTTTTCAAGCCAATGTCCTCCTTCACAGTATTCAAATCCTCCTCAAAATATAGTCAGTTCTCCTATTCCACAAATTCCCCCAAGTCCTGAATCTCAATATCCTCCTTATCAAAATTCAAATGTCCCTGTTCTTACAAATATCCCCAATTCGCCAAGTCCACAAATCTCTCAAGTACCTCAAATCCCTCCAAGTCCTGATCTTAAATATTTAAATTCTCCTTCATATTCTTACCCTTCAGGTCAAAATTCTAATATAAAACAAGTAAATATTCCCCCAACACCATCTATACCAAATCCTTCAAACCAACCAATTCCTGCACAAAATATCCAAAACCTCATTCAAAACTCTCCTGCTCCTCAGCATCCTTCAGTTAATAATCCATCATCTTCAACAACTGAAGAAATCCCTCAAGCTATTGCCGATTACATAAAACTCATAGCTGAAGCTCTTGTTGAAAATGGAATATACACAGACAATTTAGCAATTGAGACATTTAGGATAAAAACAACATATAAAAGCCTTCAAAATATACAAGCTCTTGATGATATGACTAAAAAACCTAAACCAAAGCCATCTTCTGGAGGTACTCCAAGTCATTTTAATACAACTGCACCATCACAAGGACCTCAAATCCCAAGCCCTTTACCTGCTAATGTTGTAGCATCAAATTTATCATTGATTAATCAAATCCCCCCACCTGCTAATCTTACAAATATTATACCAAACACAGGACTTGTTGCTCCAAAACCCCCACAACCTTCTCCTCAACAGCCTGGAATCCCAATTGTCACTCCTTTTAAACCTAATATTCCTCAATTTTCTACAGGAGGTCAAAATAATCCTTTATCTGGAGTCCAAAATACTAATAATAATTATGGACGTTCTGGGCCAGGTAATATAATTCTTAATATGCCTCAAGGACCAAATCCTCCAATTCCTAATCCTAATTTCTCTAAATTACCAAATTCTCAAGTTCCTAATCTTAATTTCTCTCAATTACCAAATCCTCAAGTTCCTGATCCTAATTTCCCTCAAGCTCCAAGACCTAATATGCAACAATTTCAACATAATGGAGCCAGACCTGGGAATCAAATGGTACCTATTAATCCTATACCAAATCCTAATAATATTAATAATGATCCTCAAAAGAGAAACATGATTCCAAACCCTGATTTACCTCAGAATTCTAATCAAAATCTTAATAGGACTAATTATCCTATGAATCCTGGTCCTCAGAATCCTAATCCAAATTTTAATAGGACTGATTATCTTATGAATCCTGGTCCTCAG
>MPUH01001220.1:0-20773 GCA_001970955.1 Stentor coeruleus
TGTTCCATAGTATTTTAGAAAACAGTTTTGATTACTTGCCATTGAAGAGAGTTTTTGATATATTCGGATTTCTTTATAGATTTTATTCCAATCTGCTTGAGGATGAACAGCTTGGTACAATTTTATAGCAACTTCACCATTGTTATATATAGCTTTGTATATGCAAACTTGGAAAAATGTTGTTTTTAAGGCATACATAGGAGGGTCAATTTTTTGAACAGAACTAGAATCAATAATATTTATTTGTTCATCTCCAACAATAGAATAATCAATTATAAAATCTTGTTGACCTACATCCAAAAATGGTTGAATATTAGGAAGTTCTATCCCAGTTAGTTTTTCTTTTAAGTCTTTTAAATCACTTTCAAAACTATCATCTTCTATCTTAAGTTGTTCAATAGCTTGTATAATCCTATATGCTTCTTGAGCATCTCGTTTAATATTTTGATTACCCATACCATCTATATTGTTTTTTTTTTCAATATAACTTAATGCAGCTCTACCTATTGCTAAAATCAAAGTTCCTAAGGTTGGAAATTCCAAAGTTATTTGGCCAAAACGTAAATTTTTCAATGCATCTAATATTTTTTCCGCTCTTGGTGATGCATAAGCTTCACTAGCTTCTTGCCACATAAAAGCTTCAAAAATTGTATATCCTAATTTCATACTATCTAATTCTTTTTCTGAATATTTTTGTATTAAAACTCCTTCTGAACACCATTGGATTATCTCTTTAATGCTTTTAACTTCAGCAAGCTCTGATATAATTATAGTATCACAACAATCTATTATAGCTTCTTTATGCTCTGGAGCTATTTGTAGTAATAATAAACCGTGGTTAAGAACTTTAGAGCATTTAATACCTTTTGGGGATTCTTCTTGAAGTCGAGTTAGGACAAGAGCACTTTGGTACTTTTGAATTATTTGATCAGTTGAATTAAGGTTAAAGTTTAGCAGTTGGCTAAGGGGCATTGAAAAACCGTTATCAATTAGGCTTCGGTTTATTGAAGTCTTGAGTTTAGCTTCCCCAAAAAATTGATTTATTAGGATTTCTTGAAGATCTGTAAAAGACATTTAATTTACTTTTTATAGGTAAAATGGAATGCCTGAAGATCATTAACGATGTTTTAAGATATGAAATTTATGTGATATTATCTTGGAGATAAGTTTTTTTTTTTTCTGATATTATAGTTTAGAAACCAAGTTTTTTTTCTCTGACAAGAGCTGCACATCTTGTAATTATGAGAGGGAAAATTACTCACTTAAAATGTTGACTGATAAAATTAAAGAATGAATGTCTAAAGAAGCATGAAATAGTATTATTATATCAGTCAGGCAGATAAAGTTCATATAAGTAAACGATGGGTAGATCAGAATAATAAACAATCAGTTATCATAAATTAACTTTACTTGTCCAGAGCAGATGTATAACAAAACATAAATAATAAAAATGAATTAAATTAAACTCACTATTCTTTAGCTTATCGCCTAATTAAAAAATATTTCTAATCTAATGCTTCATTGTTCGCGTTGACTTCGAATCAATGTAATTTAAAAGTTCGCCAAAAGTTCTTCTTTTTTCTGGGTTAGCATTAAGCATATTAGCAAGCAATTCTCTCACCCAAGGATAAGGAACTTTACTTATTCTTCTAAAAAGCCTTTCATTTTTCTTTACAGTATTAAGGCCTCGCAATTTTTTTATCTTAAAAAATTCTAAAAACACAAGCCCTAATGAAAAAACATCTGATTTTTCAGGATTGAAAATAGCTGAATCAATATTTTTTCCTATTAATTCTAATAACTCTGGAGCAATGTAATTCTTAGTTCCTTTAATTTCGTATTCACTTGTTGTTTTGTTGTCATAATTATGAGATTTAAATAAAGATATATTAAAATCGATAATTTTAACATTCTGAAACTTATCAATTAGCAAATTATCGGGTTTTATATCTCTATGAAAAATTCCAAGATCTTTCATTATTTTAAATGATGATATAAGTTTTAGAAAAATATTAGCATAAACTTGTTCATTAAGTTCAATTGATTGATCTTTTAATTTTTTAAAAAAAGTTGATAAATTTTCAGGAATGTATTCCATTATCATCCATATACCTTTTTTCGAATCTAAATAACTCCCGTAATATTTTAAAAAGCAGTTATTGGCATTGGCTATTTCTGAAAGCCTTGAATAAATATTGATTTCACTAAATATTTGACTGGTATCAGTATTTTCTTTCAAAATTTTATAATATTTAGCACATACATCATTATCGTAATTTTTTGCTTTATAAATTGCCATTTGAAAGTTTTCTGTAATGTTAGAATTAAAAGGTAATTCAGTTAATGTAATTGAGAATTCATCATTTGGAATTGAATATAAATTTGAATGTTGAAACGGAGTTAGTTTAAGAGTTTTGCTTTGGTCTTGATTTGGAGGTGAAATTAAATTACATTTTTCTCTCATATTTTTGATATCTTTATCATAGTCTTTATCTTTAGATTCAAGCATTTCAAGAAAATTGAGTATTTTATGTGCTTCTTGAATATCCATATTACCTTCATTTGATTCAAATTCATTGGTAATATTTTCTCCTATAAAATCAAGTGCTGCGTGTATATTAATAATTACTAAAGCTTCAAGATCTGGAAATTCTAAATACTCTTGTCCATAATGTAGAGAATTAAGATGATCTAATATTTTTTGACTATCATTCAACTTATAAACTTCATTTGTTTTTTTCCACATAAAAGCTATAAAATCTCTTAATCCTATTTTCATTCCAATAAGATCCATTTTACCTAATCTTTTAAGAGAAATACCTTGATGGCACCATGCCATTACATCATTTTCATCTTTACTTTCATTTAGTTCTGTTATGAGGATCGAATCACAACATTCTATGATGGATTCTCTAAGTTCTGGAGCAGTTTGAAGCAAATATTCACCATAGGAAAGCATTTTAGCGTATGATAAACCTTTTGGAGATTCCTTTTCAAGTTTTATTAAGAATAGCGCACTGAAGTATTTGTTTAAGGCAACATTATTTGATGTGATGTATAATTTTATCACTTCATCAAGACTGAGAGTATCTCTATTAGCCTCGATATCTGCAGGCAGGACCGATTTTGCTTCTTCGAATAAGTAAGTATCTAGAGCATATTTTAATACTAAAGTTGACATAATTATAGATGCTTTAATAACTTAGTATTTAGAGTATATTTTAATACTAAAGTTGACATAATTATAGATGTTTTAATAACTTAGTATTTAGAGTATGTTTTAATACTAAAGTTGACATAATTATAGATGTTTTAATAACTTAGTATAAATGTAGAGATTAAATGTTTTTTTGTATTGAATATAATAGGATAAGTTTGGTATTGTATTGAAGGTTTTCTGATATGCTTTTTATGTATTGAAATTTAGAAATTGTAAGTTTAAGTTTATTGAAATCATTTTTTTTCTTATGTTATTTATAGGCAGTGTTATATAAATACAGAAAACTATGCAAAGTTGATCATAAAATTAAAGTGTTTTCTTATTATTGGTTAATTATCTATTGTTGGGTCTACATCATCACTATCAAAATATTTAAGGAGCTTACTAAATTTTTCTCTCTTTTTATAATCAACATCCAGCATTTTTTTCAAGCAGGTTTTAATATTCTCATCTATTTTTAATGATTTTACAATATTCATAAGATGCTCATTATTTTCCTTATGATTTAGTTTATGAACAGGCTTTTGATATATTAACTGAAGTAAAGTAAGCCCTAAACTAAATACATCAGCTCGACCAGGCCGATATTTACCTACCTTCTCTCCTTTAAATAGCAATTCTATAAGTTCAGGAGCCATATAATCCACTGTTCCCTCAATTAAATGATCATTAGTTACCGAAAGCTGAAAATCTTCTGTTAACTTATGTAGAGATACATTAAAATCTATTATTTTTGGCATGAGTTTTGGAGTAATCATAATATTTTGTGGTTTGATATCTCTATGGTTTATTTTAAGATTCTCCAGTTCAGCAAAACAACTTATAAGTTTGGTCATTAATACTTTTAACTGTTTATCATCTAAAGAATAGTTTATACTCTTCCAATAATCAATATATTGTTTAAGATTATATTTAAAATACTCCATACAAATTGATATTTTACTATCGTCACGATGTAAAAAAAAAACTTTTACAAAACAGTTATTTTTGCTAGCTTTAGTACTGAGTATTTTCATTATTTCCAATTCATTTAATATCACATTTTCATAGTCATCTTGTATTTTACTATATTCTTTAACAGCAAATTTTCCTATACTCTCATGATATTCTTTATAAATAGTAATTTTTGCAAATGCTCGACGTTGGGTATAGACAACTTTATTCCTTTTGATGTTAGCGAAAATATATTCTCTATTGAAATAAGCATTATTAGATATAATATAATTGTTTAATTCATTGAATTTGCTTTGATAGTTTTCATTGATAATCGGTGCACATAATCTAAGTGTTAGAATTAAATTTTGTTCCTCCCCTGGCATATTAGCAACATTCTCAATTATACTGTATCTATTAGATAAATAATCACATATTACATAAAATATTTCTTGAATCCATGAAAGAATTTCAATTCCAGAATTTTGAATAGCAACTAAACTCTGAATAACAGTCTCAGACATCAGTTTTATACTCTGGTTACCAAAATTATTTATAAATTTTGAACATATGCTCGCAACTCTTAAATGAAGTAAGTGTCTTGTTTTCCTAAAGCATACCCTATCTATATCTTTTAAAACATCAGCTATCTGTGCACATTCTGATATATTAGCAGTAGTTATTTCTTTTTCCAAACAGTCAGCACATATACTAAAATCATAATCTGGTATTTGAATATCTAACCTTTGATAACAAATCTCATTGAAAATTTCTATATAATTTTCAACACCTATAGGTCCATCTGTGAATGCTTTTATATGTTTGAGTACAGAAACTAAATTATTGAATACTTTATTATTTGTTTCGATTTCTTGTTTTAATTCATTGTAGGATTTGTCAAAAAGGCTATTGATATATCTTTTTTGATCATCGTTTAGTTCAGGGTTTGATAATAAAGTGTCGGAAAAACTTAATGCAATATCCAGGAAGTTCATATTTATTGTGGTGGAAATGAATATGATATTAGGAAATTATTTAAATATTGGAATTATGGGTTATCGGTTTATTATTGATTTTATGAATATTATTAGAAATAATAGGAGATAGATTATTGAATTGAGGAAAACTGTTTGATTGCTTTAGATGTAGGATAATAGATGTAAAAATATATCTTGCTTAATAAAAATATCACTTTTCAACTTTCCCCATAACTGCAAATTTTTATAAAAATCCATATAAAGTTATTATAATCCTATTCAAACTCTTTAAGAATTTCATCAGGTTTACTTGAATAAGCATTTCTAAACTCTTAGCATAAAAAAATTATAGGGAAAACTAAAAAATTCAATTGAAACAAATATTCTTCAAATAATTTATGATGTTAATAAATAGAAATTATCACTATAAGAATTTGATTAAGGTGTGAAATAATTTAATATAAAATTTATATAATATGATTTGATGTTACTTTATAAATAATTAGTTAGTTAGAAAATATATCATTCATAGTCGTGAACTCTGTATTAATCAATTTTCAGTTGTTTTCTCTTATTATCGATGTTTCTACGAAGTTTTTTAAGATGCTATCTACTTTTCTTTTAATTTTATTACTCTTTTTTCACTATAAGAATTTGATTAAGGTGTGAAATAATTTAATATAAAATTTATATAATATGATTTGGTGTTACTTTATAAATAATAAAATATAATCTCCTACAACTTGTAATTCTCAGAAACTTTATAATCTATGCATTTCATTAACTAAAATATATATATCAATATAAATCTCATACATAAATAAGAAAAAATATCATACTTATGCCATTTCCTAGCATAAATCAACCAACTACCGTCTATTGTCTTAAATAAATTGAAAGTGAAAAAATAAAATATTTTTCTTTCAGAGACTCATTAATTTTCTCCATTAGACAACCTAAAATTTTTAGCCAAAAATCACATCTAATAACCTAATAATTTTCATCTTATTATTACTATTAAAATATATTATATACAGCCAAACCTTTTATTATATCTAATTACACTATCTAATAACAATTCCTAAATTCATACCAAATAATTTATTTCCTCATCTTATCTCTCTTTATACTCAAATCTACCTTCTAAAATATCCTATAATCCTCACATTATAAATATCTTTAATCACAAACATATATAATTATGGATGCTGAAAGTATTCTATACGATGAACTTGAAAGAATGGGATCAGGTGGAGAGATTAAAAACCCTGACACAATCTGGAGCCTTCTTGAAATATTCCCTCAACTAACAAGTGATTATCAAATAATATTGATAGAACAGCTTGAGAAAATCGCTCGTAGCCTTCTTCATAACCCAAACTTAATTATGAGTGAAAGCAAAAGTACTAAAAAAGATATCCTAAACTCTTTCATATCTTTGGCGCTAATAAGTTCAGATATGGTTCAAGGGAAAATCATAAGTTTTATTGAGTTACTAATTTCTTCAGTAGGTGTCAAAAAATCAAATACCCAGTTTATTTTCCAATTTTTGGCTTCTCAGTTGTTGACTGAAGAACAATTATCGACATGTATACGGGTTCTTCAGATTTTGATTAGTCCAAATAAACCTCCAGCGCCTTATAGTTATTTTTATTTCTCAGGTCCAGGTTCAGGACTGGATATAAATTTTGAAAAATACCCGGCTTTCTCTTTCCAAAAGGGATTCTCAGCATGTTTTTGGCTAAGAGTTGAGGATGTAAGCAGTGATAAACCTAGTAGACTTATGAGCTTTCATTCTAGAGGAAGTGGCGGTATTGAAGCTTACTTTATAAAAAACAGACTTTACTATAGACTTCTTGGTCCTGAATACAGTTTACCAGAACTTGGGTCGAATGGTATCCTTTTAAATGAATTCCAGCCAGAAACATGGACTTTTCTCGGTATTGAACATGAGAAGACCAAGCTTAGGAAAAGTGTTTTAAAAGTTGTTGTTGATGGAGAAGAAATTATGAGCCCACCTGTAGACTTCCCTGTTCTCAAAGGTCATAATCCTGAATTTTCCCTTGCTGGGCTTTGTTTAGACTTCACAGGCCAGCTGGCCTGTGCCATGATATTTAACGATGTGATTTCTGTAAGTTCAATGAAAACAATTCATTCTTTTTATTCATACGCACCACAAGGACATGAAGCTTTACGATCTTTACATAGAGTTATCGATAAAAACATCTCAAAAAACTTATTTTGTTTCTATCATCCAGTAAGAGTCCATGAAAAAATAGTATATGATGGTATGGCAAAATATGATTCAAGACTAATTGGATTAAGTGGATCAAAACATTTATTAAACACCAGAATGAATTACCTTGGAGGAATATGTGCCCTTTTACCAATAGTTGATAATATATCCCAACAAAAAACTAACCATAATTTTCTTTTTTCTCAATGGGTCAAACTTTTTAGTATCTGCCTAAAAGATCGGCCTGAAAACCAAATTGAAGCTTGTAAGATGAAGTTTTTTAAAGCTTTAGCTGAAATATTGACAAATTTCCCACCACAGGATTTAAAAGAAGAAATTATTGATTTGTTTGAAGAACTTAACAATTTTATTATGCCTCAGTTAAGAGACCAAATGACTTTACATTTGTTATGGCTTCCTGAGTTTTGGAGTAAAACAAACAGCCAGGTTCAATCAAAGTTGTATAAAGTATTAAAAGTTTTATATTCAAAAGCTCCGAAGCAGGTATCAAAAACAGTTGGGGTTAGTAAAATGATAGAAATAATTCAAGAGTTTTATATGGAAACAGAAGTTCATGTTAAAGAAATTTCTAGTATAATTGAAGTGGTTTTGCTTGGAAATGGTGAAAATATAGCATATTCTGTTGTTTATATAGTTTCTGGTCTTTTTACTCGAACTTCTAATATTGTGCAAATAAGTTTGTTAGGATTATTGAAAAAAGTACTTAATGACCGTCCTGGTGATGTAGTCAGTGCTTCAAGTTCAGTTTTTACTAAGCATTTTCTTGAAGCTAACGGGCTAGAAATGCTTTTGCTCTTATTAAACTCAGGAAATTACGAGGTTAGAAGTATGTGTCTAAGTTTAATTGATAGCATCCTTTCAGCTAATGACAAAATCCCATCTTTTTACACAAGAAAAGACATTTTTGCTTATATCAGCTCTATAATCCTCCCATCACCTAGACTTATGAGTGGTAGTTTTAAACCTTTACAACTATCTTTAGGAAGTTTACAAAGCTATGAAAAACAAGAAGAAGATTTTGAAGATACGGGGAAAAAATCAAATGGTTTAAGGATTTCTGAAGCTTCTAAAACTTTCAGTTTATCAAATACAAAAGAAGATTTTTTAAAATTCCCAAGTCCAAAAGATGATTTTAATAAATTTACAAGTCCAAAAGATATAATGGTTAAGTTCCCAAGTCAAAAAGAAGAGAGTATTAAGTTTTTAGCACATAAGGAAGATGTAGGAATTAACCCTCCTCCAGCTCCATCTTCAAAGAAAAAAATTAGTTTTATGTTCCCTGAAGTAGCGAAAACTGATGGAAAGCCTGGGTTTTTTAAGAAAAACATCGAGATTAAGACTGAGAAAAAAGATATTGAATTGGCTCCACAGAAAAAAGGTTTTAATTTCGATTTTGGGAATGACGATGAAATAAATCTACCAAGCTTAACAGAAAGGAGTTTAGAAAGCGAAGAGGAGAAAAGGGAAGACTTTAATTTAACCCTACAACCACAGAAAAAGTCTATAAAATCTTTTAGTCAAACAAGGAAATTTGTCCCAAAATTAAGCGAAAACCTCAACATTGACACTGATTCCATTAACGAAAAGTGGGAATTCGGTGGTGAGCAAGGGAAAGTAAAAAACGAAGCTCCAGAAGANGAAAAGTGGGAATTCGGTGGTGAGCAAGGGAAAGTAAAAAACGAAGCTCCAGAAGAAGAAACTTTAATGATCGAAATTAAAGAACTAGCAAGTAAATGTGTTAAATACATGAGAGGTGAACTTGAATCAAATACTCAAGATTTTTTCCTTTTACCAATAAACAAATTCCCACCACAATCCTGTAGAGGTCAAAAAGTTATGGACTTCTCATCAGTAAACCCTAAAAAAATGGGCTGTGTAAAAGCTTTTGATCACAAACCTGAAGAAATAAAAATTCATCAAGAAATAATAGAAGAAGTAAGTTTAGATATGTCTTCATCATCATTTCTCACATCTCCAAGGAAAAAAGAAGAAGAAAAAGTTTATCACACAATATTAGAAATGGTTTTAAAAAGGACTATAGAAGGTGCTGATATATTAGATGATTCAGATTATATACAAAGTATGGCAGGATTAGCAATATTTGAAGATATAGTGTCAAAAGCAAGTTCTGAGTTAAAACATAAAGCTATGCAGGATTTAATGATGTTGACAAAATGGAATTCAACAAATGCTAGTATTTTATCTAAAGATGCAGATTGGCATTATTGGCTTTTGGATTTATTATTAGAATGTGGAGAATCTCAAGATACAGCTGTAGTTATTAATGATATTGGGCATAGATTACATACTATTGTTATGAAACAAGCTATGTTAGCTGATGAAGATGGGTGGAAGTATTTAAGAAGGGTTATTTATTGGTTAGAAAGTAAAAAAAATGCTGAGAAACCTAGGAGTATAGTAAAATCTTTATTAGAAAAATTAAATGAAGCATTACAGAGTAATAGTATGGGATGTAGACCTTGTTTAGAAAGCACGTTTTGGAAGAATTTAATAACAAGTGCTTTTCTTATTGAAGAATTTTTACTTTATAGTGATGATTTTATTATATACCCAGATGAAGCATCTTTACTTATGACGTTTATACAATTATTAGACCCGATATGGCCTGAAGTGCTTTTTGAAGACAGATTTAAAGGTGAAGAAGAATATTTACAATTGATTAGATGTATAGAAAGTAAAGAACAAGGTGGGTTTAAAGCTGATATACAAATATTAGTTTTCGAGCCGCCAGGCGAGCTGAAATCCCGAGGGTGGTTTATTAAAACAATCCTGCATTTGTCTTGTATAGCTCTAAAATCAACAAATAACGCAAAACCTTGGTTGTCGGTTATTGATAGAATAGTAAAATTCATACTTTTGGTATCAGAAACAAGTAAAAAGCAGCTTAACAATGCAGCGATTAAAGCTTTTACATCTTGTTTTATGTTTACAATTGGGTTCCTAGAGTCTTTTGTCTTTGAAGATACTGGTTCAATCAAATCAACACTAGTGAATATCCTCAAATATATTTTTAGTATTTATGTTTTATCTAGTAAAAAACAATCTCAAGGTGGTATAAAAAATATATTCAAAACAGGTTTTCAGAGTTTAAATGTATGTGAAGAAACTGTTATGGCATTAACTGAAAAACTTCATGATGATCTAGAAATGACAAATCTAGAAGAAATGATGGAATCTGGTTTTGAGGAACTACAAAATGTTATTACAAATAAAACTTGGCAAGAAGCAATTTTGGATATATTTCTCCCAGCACAAGATCAATTTGAAAGTAAATCTAAAGCTAAACTCATTTCACAGTCACGTGAAAAAATAGCAGAGAAAATCGGTAAGGATAGGGACCAGATGAAAAAACATTGTGAAGAAATGAACAATAAAATCAGTGAATTTTTACAAGAAAAACTTTTGGAAAAACAAACAGATGAGGAAGCTAAAAGTAAACTTAGGATATTAGAAAAACAAGAAAGTATAAGACAAAGACAGCATATGTGGCTTAAACGTAAAAGATTATTTACAGAATGGCGTGGAGCTTGGCATGTTCCTCATGAGCTCCGTTTAGAACCTTATCAAATATTAGATTCTGAATCAGCAAGACCATTATTAAGAGTTTCTTCTGGTAATTATGCATATCTTCAAGGTCATACAAAAAGAGAAAAACCAGCAATTAGGTTTAAAGCTGAATTTTTAGCTAAAGATCAACCAACAATCCAAGATGAAGAAGAATCTGATTATAACCCTGAAGATGATCCTTTAGCAAGAAGCAGCCTTAAAGGTGAAGTTTTAAAAGACGCACTTTTATTACAAGTAAATGTCGGGCTTATGCAAGTCCTCACAACAAAATATGGGACTTTACAGCTTTTAGCAACTAAAAAAGACCAGAAAATAAAATTCACTTATGATGAAAATATTAAAGAATACTTCAATAACAAGATTGAACTTTTTCAATATGTCCCAAATAACAACAAATCTACAGTTAAAGAATGGAAAGTAGAAAATATTATCAATATAATCCCTCATTCATTTGTAATGCAGCACACAGCAGCTGAGTTTTATTTTGATGATGGGAGGTCAGTGTTAATTCAATTTCAAAACTATGATGACCGACTAGCTTTTATGAGTAATCTTAAAAAATATCATAAGACTATCCCTAAACTTGGTTATTTTAAAAACCATATACCAAGTAAAATGGTCAATGAAAGCGGTATGACTGAGAAGTGGGTTAATTGGCAGATAAGCAATTTTGAATATTTGATGTATTTGAATTTCGCTAGTGGAAGAAGTTTTCATGATTTATCTCAATATCCAGTTATGCCTTGGGTATTGAATATATATGATACTGATACTTTAGATTTGAATCTTAAAACTATATACAGAGATTTATCTAAAAATATGGGTTCTTTAGGTTCATCTGAAAGAGTTAAGTATTTTAAAGAACGATATCAAAACTATGCTAAAGAAACTTCAGAGCCACCTTTTCATTTTGGGTCACATTATAGCAACCCTGGTATTATTCTTAGTTATCTAATTAGATTATTCCCATATAGTGAAGGGGCAAAAGAACTTCAAGGTGGGAAATTCGATCTCCCTGACCGTTTGTTTAAGTCTATAAACGAAGCTTTTATCTCAGCAACTGACGATATTTCTGATGTTAGAGAATTAATCCCTGAATTTTTTTGTCTTCCTGAATTCCTTATCAATAGAGATCAACATAATTTTGGAAGAACTCAACAAGGACTTGATGTTAATGATGTTGACCTTCCTGGATGGGCACGTGATGCTTATGATTTTATTAGAATCAACAGAGAAGCACTTGAAAGCGATTATGTATCAGAAAACCTACATAAATGGATTGATTTAATTTTTGGATATAAACAACAAGGTCCTGAAGCTGAATCTTCTATGAATCAATATTATTACTTGACTTATGAGAATAAAGTTGATCTTAGTAAAGCTTCTGATCCAGCTATAAGAAGAGGACTTGAAACTCAGATTGTTCAATTTGGTAAAACTCCTTCACAATTGTTTTATAAACCACATATTTCAAAAAAACCATATAATAAAATTGTAACTGGGACTATGGTTGTGAGTAAAGATGCACAAATAAAAATATATTTACCTGCTCATAGGAAAACATTTATCAAACCTTTATTGTTTTGTAATTATTATGATATTTCTGAACGAGGGATTATTAAAGCGAAAATGTTTAAAGATAAAGAAATTGTTGCAGTGAGAAATAATGGGAATATTGTAAAATTCAGTTGGTGGTCTGAACCTATGGGTGAATGTAGGACTCCATTTACATGTGCGAGTAATATAGAAATACAGATGGTTAAAGATCAAAAAGCAGGTACAGTTGAATATTTTGACAGGTCAGTAGAAGGTTTATGTGCACCATTAGAAATAATCCAACAAGGTAAAGTTATAATTCGTGGAGGGTTTTGGGATGGTCGATTAAGTATAAAAAAAACTAATACTAAAGAAGAAAGTACTTGTAGATGGAACCATCATAGTACTATAACTTGTATTGATGTAGATGAACAAGAAAAATATGTAATAACAGGAGGAAAAGATGGAGATGTATTTTTATGGCAGGTAGAAGGTGAGCATTTACATCCAAGATGGAATTTTATTGACCATGATGATCAAGTAACATCAGTGACAATATCTTCACAATTACATCTTTTTGCTAGCTGCTCACTTGATGGGACTTGTAATTTGTATAGTTTAAGAAAAGGAAGACTTATTAGAGTTATATATTTACCTAATAGCTCACCTGGAAATATTATAAAAATTTCACCTGGTGCACCTTCTAAAATTATAATATTTTCAGCAGCTCAAGGATGTGTTTTTTCATATTCAGTTAATGGAGCTGAGTTGTGTAGGGTACAAGAAAAATCAAGATATGTAAGTTGTGCACTTGTTGTTAAGGATTTACATAGGAAGGATTATTTGGTTTATGGATGTGATAATGGGGATATAGTTGTGAGAAATGCTGGGACTTTGGAACTTGTTAGGAGGATATTTTTAGCAGCAGCTGCACCTGTGATGACAATTATGATTACTTCTGATTTGAGGTTCCTTTTGGCTGGATGTGCTGATGGAGAGCTCACTGTGATTGCTGATCCTTCAGTGTAGATTTTTAAGATTTTTATTTGTATTGGGTAGGGTTTATGATTTTGTTAGAGTAGTTGATGATTTTAATTATGATATTAGTAGAGGGTAGTTGTGGTAAATCCTTTGAAATTGTGAAGATTTTTTATGCTATAGATGGTGTGGGTAGGTGAGAAGAGAAAGGCTTTAAAGGTAAATGCAATTAAATATTTTTAAAACTTTAGAATATGATTCTGAGATTTTATTAAAATTTAAATAGAGGGCACTTAATATTGATAAAATTTGATTTAAACATAGAATGAATTTAGTACAAATAATTTTAAAATAATATGATTTACTTTTAAACATAAAGTCTGAAAGAGCTTATAAAAGTTTTAAAATGATATTTTTAGGTAGTCATCCAACTTATTATCATTATAACTATAATATCTTTAAAGTAAAAATAGATTAAGATAGAATAAAATTTCATAAAAATGCAACTGTTTAAATAAAAGCTTTGAAACTAAAAAAATATAACCAAGATGCTAAAATTTAGTCTAATAAATTTAACTAAAAATTACTGTATTATAGTTACATAGCGAACTATTGATAAAGTGAGCCCATCAAATAAAATGCTCTAAAGTACCTATATTTANATAAAATGCTCTAAAGTACCTATATTTATCAAAAGTTAAATTCACCTTATGACTAAATAATTATTTCACACTTTCTTACACAATATTCTAATTAAAATATCCCAATCCCTCAACCATAACAAAAAAAAACTTAATATTTTCCTCAAAAGCATAAACAAAAAAGCCTCCTCTAATCCCAGTTTATTTTCAACACCCAAAACAAAATCATAAAAAATTCACACTAGACTAACTTTTTATTAAGTTAAAACAAGCATCTATATTTACATTCAATCAAGCGTTATTTTATTTAAAATAGTTTCAGCTTATTTTATCCTTAAAATGTCTTAATTTCCCTTTATATCAAAAATCAAACCTAACCTCATTTTATCTAAAATACTTTTCAAGTCCAAAAAAGTTTTACCAGAAAAAAAAAACTCTCTATATACTATAAAATATGGCTAGTACTCGAGGTCCTATCAAAGCTTTACCATTTCTAGAAACTAATCTTCCAAATACCTCTCCTACTAATAAAACAAACCTAAAAGTGCCTAATCTCAAATTCCCATTAGAATCTCAAGACATCCTAGATGCAATTTCTCAGGAACTTAAAGAAAAAGCCGCAAACCGTGATAACAATTTTAAAATACCTAACGATCTTGGTCAATCTTCTGATAGTAAATCGCATAAAAGAGCTAAAACTGCCCCAAATAGAAAATCTTGGGAGTCAGCCCTATTATTGACTAGTAAATATACTATAATTAGCCCAAGGGAACTTCTGTATATTGAAAGCCCAAATAGTAAATCTAAAGTTAAAAAATATTATAATGAGACTTGTAATTATGATGATTTTAAAATCATATCAAAAACAGACTCTGGATTATCTATAAATGATTCTAACATGCCTATAAATACTAAAATAACTGACTTCTCTGAAGGGAAAAATGGAAATAACAGTGTGGAAAGTAAAATAGGGGTAATGAAAAGTGATGAAATTAAAATAGAAGAATTGTATAAAATGAATAGACATAGTTTGGATGAACTTTTAGATAGGAGTAATATGCTTTTTATACATAGAAAACTTAGTGTGTGTAAAGAAAAATCAATTCTGTGTGAAAGCCAAGAGAATGGAAAGATAAAAACATTGAGAAAGGAGATATTGAATTTGAAAAAAGTGCAGTTTGAGCTGAAAGCGGAAAATTTGGACTGCAATAGAAAACTTCAAGAGAAAATAAACGAGATTGAGACTGAAAGGGGGAAAGTAGCTGAGGAGAGTAAGATATTAGAAAAAGAGGCTATTGACAAGCTAAAAAAATACGATGAACTACAAAATGAAAATATAAACTACCAAAATATCATAAAAACTCTTCAAATTAAACTATCAGATGCACAAGAACAAATCATAAACTTTTCAAACATAATATCAAGCTTTGAAAAAGAAAACTCATTCCTTAAATCTCGAGCTTCACTATTCCCTTATTTCTTTGATGAATCTCCACCTAATACTCAAAGATCTAATACAACCCCATCATCTGATTTAAATCATTGCCTATCAACCATTAATTCTATAGAAGAAATTCAAGTCCCTAATTTTTCTTCAGAAGATTTCCAAGACATAAAATATTATATAAATAAAACATCAGAATTAGAAAAAACTCTTATAGAAACTCAACAAAAATATGATAAACTTATAAATAAACTTAAAATTCAAAAAAGAAAATGTTTGGAAATAACAAAAAGTGCTAAAATAGATAAGGGCAAATGGGAGAAAGAAAAAATTGAATTGATTTGTAAAAATAAAGAACTTATAAGTATTATTGAGGCAAATATACAATCTGATAAAGAAATTTATAAGTTAGATGATAATGAAAAAAGTATATTTAGAAGAAGATTAATAGAGCAGATGCAAGGAAATAAGAGTAAATTACTTAAGTTGAAATCGGGGGTTGTTGAAGCTGAAGATCTTAAAGTTATGGAGCTCAAAGTGCTTGTTAATTGGCTAACTAAGGAAAGGGATGATATGAAAGATAAGTTGTTAGCATCTTTAGTGTTAAAGTAAGTGAAATTAATGAAAAATTTAATTAAGTTATATTCATTTATAAAAAAAAATAGTTCAGAGTTATATACAGCAAAAAACATAATTTTTTTTACAATTACTTCATTATACTTAACATTCTTTCTTATTTCCCAGCATATAATTAATTATGATCATTCATCTCATTTTTAACATCTACTATTCTATTAAGTTTCTCAATCTCAGCTCTAATCCTTTTCCCTTCATCTAACCATCCTTGAGCATCGATATCTTTAACTTCAATTTTCTCATTCTTATCCTTACTTTCTTTCATTATTTCTGCAACTATATCCTTATTATCTTTAAATTTGCATAATATTTTTTCTTGTATTTGTTCATTTAAAGCATGTTTTTCATCATGTAATTCTTTAATATTTTGAAGTTCATTAACTCTTTCTTGTAATTCTTTTATAAATACTCCTTGTTTATTACATGAAATTTCTAATAAAGTTACTTCTGCTTGAACACGTGAAATTTTCAAGTCTTTTTCTGAAGACTCATGCAAAGTTTCTTTAAGCTTTTGCTTAAGATTTGATATTTCCACATCTTTTGTTGCACTAATAGAAAAAAGTTGATCTTGGGTTTGCTTAAGTTTACTAGATAATTCTTTAAGAGTATGTGAGTGATTTAGCTGAGATTCATCTTTAAAACAACTTTGTTCTGTTTCTAAAGAGTTAGTTTTTACTTCAAACTCTTGTATTTTCTTCTGATAATCCACTATAATCTTAACATTTTCTCTGTTTTTGTGAGAAAGATACTCGATTTCTTCATCTTTCAAATAAATCTGACTTTTAAGTAAATCAATTTCTTTCTTGTATTTATCTATCCCCTCATTTTTCTTTTCTAAAGCTTCAAGTTTGCAAATTTTTCCAATCAAATCTGCGTTTTCACTTTCTAAGGCTGATATTTTTTCTTCAAGCTTTTTATTTCTTTCTTCACCTTTGTTTAAGCATGGTGATATCACCCTAGGGCTTCCTAATATATTTTTAACACCTGTATCAAGAAACAAAGGCATATCAACTTTATTATCAAAAGTCTTAAATTCAAAATCAAAAGTTGCTGATCTAGGATGAATCCTAGTACTTAAAGGTTTTTTTTCTGTAATTTTCAGCAAGTGTTTATAATTATCTTTATTCTCATCAGCAGGTTTATACATAAGATCTATTTTTCTTTTTAATTTTCCTGTGCTTGAAGCATGTTTTGTAAGTTTAGCACTAGTAGGTTCATTAGTAATCCAGTCGTTTTCTAACTCTTCAATCTTATCTTTTTTTTTCCTGGATGTAAGAGATTTTTGAGGAATTGATAGTTTATCGCAAGCTGATTTTATCATTCGCCTTGTTTGATGTTTTGGTGAACCTGATAGATGATGAATAGTTTCATGTGGGTTTTTGCTTTGATAGGAATTTAACTTGCCTATTGGTGATGATTTGTTATCAGGACTTGTGGTTAATAATACTGTTTTAGACTTTTTAACGCTTTTCTGCTTTTTTAGCTTTTGAGGCTTTTCTTTATCCTTAGAGGACTTCTTAATAAGAATGGCTAGATTTCGAGGCATTATTATGAGGTAAAATATGGAATCAAGGATTCTATGTTTAGGATTAGGATTAGGTGTTAGAGTAAGATTAATTTTAGGAATGAAGATTTTATTGTAATTGGGTAAATGTTAGAAGGGAAGATTTTTTATACTGGAAGGAGGTTGGAAAATTTTCTGATAAAATGATTAATCATTTTTTAAATTTGTATTAGCTAAATTTAAAAGATTAAGAAAGATTAGGAAGTTTTATTGTAGAATCAATTTATAAACATGGTTAGTGTACTTAGAGTTGCTTGATTATAAGTTTTTATAATTTAAGGATGCAGAGATTAGTTAACTTTTACAAGTATTATTTTGAATACACAACCTAAGCACCTAAATCATGGAGTGAAGATTAAGTTAGGAAGTAATTACTTAATCAAATATAAAATAAAATTTATCAATTAAAAAATATATATAACTAGCACTTAGCTAATACTCAACTAACACCCAGAAAGCACCTAGTTAATATCTAGGAACACACAATTAACCCCTAATCTTTATAAATTTTGTGCTTATTTTTAGTTTTATAGTGTTTAAAGTCATGAACATACAGCTTTAACTTCAAATTTTGGTAGAAAACTGAATTTTAGGGTGTTATCTTTATTTTTAACCAAATTGACTTATCAGCCTAACTATTTTTGCACTTCTGCGACCCGAAATCTGCTCGTCTACAGCAAATAGTGTTGTTTAATCTGTTTCTTCCTAACAGCTTTGTTCAAATTGTTAAAAGGGCTTTTAATCCAAAAATTCTATTCCAGTTGACTACTCCACTTTAATTCTCTCTCTTTTTCGCTAGCCTCTCCGATCTTCCCACTTGCACAGGAGTTTTCTTTTCTGTCTTTCCAGTTTTCCTTTTAAGTTCGATTTATTTTTCTGCTGCTTTCTTGTATGCTTTCCTGATTCTCATGTTCCAGGAGACAATCTTTTTTCGGCTTCTTTCTGGTTTCTTCAGCTTTTTTCTTGGCAAATACCATTTTGCCATGTGAATTTTTTAGAATAGTTCGAATAAGTGCTTTTATTTGTGCTAATCTATCTACAAGTCGAATAGTTTGGATAATAATTGTTCCCCTTCTATACTTTTAACAGCTAGTGTATCTTCTTTTTTTATCTGGTTCATACAATAGGCGTGCTGTAATTCTTTGTGCTAATCTGATGCACTCGTCCAGTCCAGAGAGAATTTTACTTGTGGATTTATGCTTTTTTCTTCTTCCCTTAGAAGTTTTTCTTTTGCCTCTTATTGTGATTCTTTCAGTTCTTATTTCTATGGTTCTTTCAGCTTTTCTTCAAGTAAAATCCTGTGTAATTTATTTATTAAATATGATTTACTCAAAGCGCTTAATAGGAGAAATTGCAGATCTCTTCAACTTTATCAAGTAAATAAAAAATTTGATCAGCATTTTAGTTAAAAATAAAAATCTAATACAGTTAATATTTGCTCATTTTTTCAAGACTTTCAATATAAATTTTCTTATTATCTGAAAATACTTTGAAACTGTATTAGCTTTTATTGTAGTTCATGAGCAACATTCTTTTAAAGAATTTCTATTGACTAAAAATAAATAATCAAGATAATTTCACTAAATTTAGTTTATTGTTTATTAAGTAGGGTGATAAAAATAAGCATACACTTTCATTTGTTTCTTTATGAAAAGATATAACTTTTTCATGTTGATTTAGTTTTATACATACTTTTACAATTATATCAAGGAATGTAGCAGCCTTATCCAAATAATTATTTTTTAAGATTATTTCTCTTGCTTCTTCATAAAAAATTATGGCCTTCTCACGTTGATTAAGTTTTTTTATATTTTTCTATTTTGTCAAGGAATTCTACAGAAATCTGCTAAATTATTATTTTGAAAGAATGTTTCTTCATAAAAATTTATAGCTTTTTCATTTAGATTTAATTATATTCTTCTCCAATTTTATAAAGGCATTTAGTAGTCTAGTATAAATCATTGTTTTTTAAAATACTTCTCTTACTTTTTCACAAAAAATTATCTTTTACACACTGATTTTGATCTGTATAGATTTCTTTAATTCTAGAAAGGCATATATGAGCCTCATCTAAATTCAAAAATCTATTTCTTTTTTAATCCTGTAAAAGAACTACTGAAAAGCTCATCAAGTTGTGCCTATTTACATTTAAAAAATATGTAGATTTAGATGCAAAAAAGTTGATGATTTATGGAGATAAGAGAGAGCATTAAAATAATTTATGAAGAAGTTTTCATTGAAAATCCGATAAATATAGTCAGTAAAGCTTTATTTAAAAAAGCGATGACAAGTATTGTTTTTATCCATCCTGATGCTTCCTTAAGAGCTAGTAGCCATCCTCTAAGAATTTTTACTATTTTTCTTATATCCTCTTCTTTTTTTTCTTTCTATAGATTTTTTTAAGCATTCAATACTCTTTTATTCCTTTAAATTCTCAACTCTATTTTTGAAATAAAAAAATTTGAATCAATATTACTCCAGTCTGGGTGCCTACTTGTGGCTAAATCCTACAAAACTATAATTTCAGTAAGTATTAATAAATTGATTCTTGATTTTCAGGTTATTAAAAAAAAAAAAAAAATTGATTTTTAAATTCTCAAAATAGTCCAAGACTTTATTCTTACTGATAATACGGTTTTTATTATATTCTCCTTAGCATCATCTTTCTTTTCACCAATTCTAACTTTGCTAAATAGATCTGAATTTTTATTTATTTAAGCTTGTCTCATTTTCAGCATTAATTATTTAAGTAATTCTATCATTTTCTTTTTTTAATTATTAAATAAATTTACTGCTTGTTGCTTTTCCTATACCATTCCAACAATTGCAACCAGATTATTATTTTCAAATTTATTTTGTATTTTTATCATAACATCTTCTCTGGAAATAAAATTTCATCGTTAAATCTACAATTATCAAGAAGACTTGTGATATGGTTTTGATTTATTAGTCTTAATTCTAAGATTTGCCTAATAGAATCAACTCCTTCTCTTTTAATC
>MPUH01001221.1:0-20748 GCA_001970955.1 Stentor coeruleus
AATTATTCCTATTATAAAAAATTAATAATAATCTGATTATAAGTAAAAAACAATCAATTAAGGAATTGCATTCAAATATCCAACTATAAAAAAAATCATTTTCCATAAATATTTTCTATTACATCCTCTCTTTTTCCTCCTCAATTTCCCAATCTCCACAATTCTATCAAACCCTAGCACCCACTTTATTCCTACAATCTTTTCCAATCCTTAAAACTAAATACAATTAAAATCTTATATACTAGTACATATATGAATACCCCCAAACATTTTCTTCAAGCCACTGCTCATACATTTCTTGAAAATCCTGTGGTATCTGTGGAGACTCAGGTGGAGTATTTTCCATAGCTTGCCAATAATTATAATAATTAAAATCATAAATCATCTGTCTAACCTGATCAGGTGTAATTTTTTCTTCCCCAGTCTCACTAAGCCAATCTTCTTTACTAGGTTTAAGTTTCTGATAAATTTCAGATATAATCTTCATATTCGAAGGATAACTTTTCCATTTTTTCGTCAAGTATTTAACTTGTATTCTCATAAGTTTTAAACAAGGCATTTCTATAATAGGTGTTATAAATTTCCCCATAAGTTTTTTGAATATAAGTGAAGATTTAAACTGAACAAGATTAGCTTGGATTCTATCTGAATGGCCTTTATTGATTTTATAACAAACTTTAAGCATGATTTCTAAACATTTTTCTATAACCCAATCACGATTTGTATCGTGTAAATTTTTAAGAGAAGAAGTTTTACTGATTTCAACGAAATCTAAGTTTAGGAATTTGAGTAATACTAAAATCCCATTAGCGTCGTTAATAAGTTGACTGAGGTATTGAAATTGTAGATAATGGTTGAGTCTAAATCTTTTGATAAGTAAAAAAAGGACTTTTGATATGAACAACCCAGTGATAACTCGATGTCTAGCTTCATCAGGGAAAACCATATTAGACTGGCTGAAGAAGTCTATTTGTTGGGATGATAACAAAATTGGAGATTGCCACTCTTGTCTGATATCAATACCAGTAATCGTAGCTCCAGGACAACAAGCTAATAAGCTCCGAAGTAAACCGACTACTGTTAATGATAATGGGTTATCCTTAGATACCATCCTTTTCTATATATTTTTTACATAAAAACCTTCAACTCCACTTGCAGGTAATCTACACCTTGGTGGACTTGTTTTAACATCAACACCTTCAACAGAAGACTTTTCTGGTTTTTCTAATATAATTTTCAAGTACATTTCAAAAACCATTGACACTTTCTTTATAGGCACATAAACAATATCCGTAGATTGTTTTATAAGCCCTAAAATCGCTTCTTCTATAACCAAAGAATTCTGTGAAAGTTCATTTTGGATCTCTTCTCTAGGGCTGAATAATAGGATTGTATACAAAATGTTCAAAACCATACGAAGCTCTTGTTCTAAAAGAAGATCTCGTTGTGGACTTAGTTGAGATGTTAAAAATGCTAAATGATGGATAAGTAAAGATAAACCACCTTGGTCGATAATAGATTTAGAGGTTTGACTTAAACTTTGGGGTAAAAGAATAGATGAGGATTGAGAGTTAAAAAGCTTGGAATATAAAGCATACATACCTGTTCGGCGAAGGTTTTGTGTTGCCCCTTCAAAACATTCTAACATGTCACTGATGCTTTCGAGACCTTGAACGCTTGGGCTCATCTCCGGGCTTTCGGAATAGCTGAAAAACAACTCAAATTTTTCCATATTTAAATGATGAGTCTTTTTTTGCATTACTGGGATTAGTTAAGATGGGTTGAATGTGTTTTTTTTATGATGAAAATATGATATTTATGTGTGTTTTTAAAGAATTTTGGTTGATGCTTTTTTTTCATAGTTTTATTTAATTTTGATAAAAGTTTGTTTTATTTTTTAAACCCCATGACAATTGTGTGTTTTTTATTAGCTTAAAATGATATATTGAAATCCAATAATAAATATGGGCACTTGTTCTTGTCTTGGAGATGCAAACAGAGAAATACCAAATACTTTACCTGAAGTGATCTTCCAAGAACACTCTACTTTAGCAATACTTTATAAAAATCATGAATCTTCTATGATTCCAGAGCTAAAAGATGTCTTTTGCAACCTTCTTTCTCATAGACTGAGCTTTATAACAAAAATCATCATTTTCGATCAAGAACTAGGTGATGTTGGTATTGAAATATTAGCAAAAGTGTTCCCTGAACTGAAGTTTTTAACAAGATTACATCTTAAGAATAATGGGATTGGGTGTAAAGGGGCTATGAAACTTGCAGATACTTTAGGAACTGTGAATACTTTAGAGTATTTGAATATTACAGAAAATATTTTGACTGATGAAGGAGTTGATTATATTTGTTGTTGTTTACCTTTTTTGGATAAGCTAAAAGAAGTCTCTTTGGCTCAGAATGAAATCAGTTATGTTGGAGCTGAGCATATTAAAGATGCTATTTCAAACCTAGATGCTTTAGAAAGTTTGGATATTTCAGGGAATTTTATTAATAGACGGGGGATTGTGAAGATTACTAGTGTGCTAAGAGGGATGATTAATTTTAAGAGTTTTGATTTTAAAGGAAATGACATGAATAAAACTGACTGTGAGTCAGTGAAAAACCTTTTGCCACATGTTATTTGTTTATTTAATTAATTTTTTAAGTCTTTTTTTTTAAGTTTGTGATTTTATTGTGTGTATGTTTGAGCATTTTGATAATGTGATATATTTTATTATTTTTATTGATGATAAGTTTTTGGTTATGTTTTTAATGATTATTTTATGAGTTTTTGAATAATTAAAACAGAATATTAGAGGCCTGCATTAGGGTTAAAAATATACACACTTTTTATAGTTCATATAATTATTTTCACTTTTTTGCAACTATTCTATTGCAAAAAATATTTTTTATAAACCAAAATAAAATTTGTAATAGAAATTTTAACACCCACAACCCTAAAGTGCATTTTTATCAACAATCACAAAAAAAAAATCTAAAATCAAAAATTAAAAATCTAAAATCAAAATCTAAGCATATCACAAAACACCTTCCAAAATATTTACTTATAATTTTAAATAACAATACTATTAATTATTGGCTATTCTTATATAACCCAAAAACTATCTACACTTATATAAATCATCCTTCTCCATGTGTATTTAACAATATTATCCACAAATATACAAAATCTAATCTATCTAATTTAACTAAAAATTTTAACACCCTAACACCCATTTTCTATCAAAACTATCCTATCACATCAAGTTATGTATTTCCCAACCTCAACCTTAATTTTCTAGTCTAAAATATCTCAAAAAAAGTTTTATAAAATCAAAATCTTTTACAAAATTCTTTTAACAACTAATAAAAATGATAATTCCAAAAACAAAGCTTTACCCTAACACCCTTCTAAACCTCAAGTATCTAAAACTTAAATTATTTTCTAGTAGTAAATTTTACTTTTAGTGAAAGCACACAATTTAAGTTATCGAACTTCTTTACAAAAGTCTTGTCGATAGACCACCAAAATCTATATCATATAAAACTCTCTTCCCAAGCTAAACAAAAATCCCTTTTTATATTAAATATCAATAATTTGAAGGAANATTAAATCTAAATTCATAAAGAACCTTACAGTTATCGAACTTCTTTACAAAAGTCTTGTCGATAGACCACCAAAATCTATATCATATAAAACTCTCTTCCCAAGCTAAACAAAAATCCCTTTTTATATTAAATATCAATAATTTGAAGGAATCTTCAAAGCACACTACTTTATCACGGCCGTGCATATCCTTTCAAACTCTTCAAAGTCAATAACCCCATCTTGGTTTATATCAGCTTCTTTCATAATCTCATGATACATCTCCGTGTCCAACGCCCCTCCAATCATCTGTTTAAGTTCTTCCATATCAATCCTTTCATCTCCATTCAAATCAAAAGTTTTAAAAGCCGCTTCTAATTTTTTCTTAGTCAAAGCCAACTGCCAATTCAAAGCTGCAGTTAAAAACTCAGTATAATCAATAAAATCGCTTCCATCCGCATCACATTCTTCAATAATTTCTTCAATATCAAACAATTGTTTAATATCAGTTTTTTCAATTCCCCTAATAATTTCTTCTCTACTAAGTTTCCCATCTCCATTTCCATCTAAAAGCATAAAAGAATACTGAAGTTCTTTAAGTTCTTGTTGAGTAGATAAATGTGAGACTATAAATTCAAAAGTAGCATGTTGTACTTTAACCCTACTTCTAAAATTTATAAGGTTTTTAACTGAATCTAAACAAACACTGCTGCTTCTTCCATGCATATTACTTTGTATCCAAGGATGGACTAAAATCTCAGCACCTTGTGGCCTTTTAGATGGGTCTTTATGAAGTAATTGTGTAACTAAATCTTTAGCAGCTTGCGATACTTTATTCCATTCCTTTTCTGGCATTTCTAAATCCTTATGTATAATCTGATGAATTGTTTGGCTTTCTTTATTCCCTAGAAAAGGTAAATACCCACATAACATAACATATAATATAACCCCACAACTCCATATATCACTTTTATCTGTAAAAACTCCATTAAACACCTCAGGCGCTGCGTAGCATGGCTACATAACTCTTACTTGGCCGTATTTACGCATTGGGGATGATGGATAATTTGTCAATCTTGATACCCCGAAATCAATAACTTTTAATGTTGAAGATTTGCTATTGTCTACTAATAAAAGATTTTCTGGTTTTAAATCTCTATGTAATACATTGTGTGTATGACAATAACTAACAGCAGAAAGAATTTGATACATAAATCGAGCTGCTTGTTTTTCTTTAAACTTTTCATGCTCGACTATTTTGTCAAAAAGCTCTCCACCATTACAAAGCTCTGTTACTATATGGTAACACCTTTGGTCTTGTATAACTTCTGTTATTTTTATGATGTTTGGATGATCGAGTTTTCTTAAAATATCGACTTCAAGCAGCATGTTTTTAACTTCACTTAGACGGACAAAGGATTTCATTATGGTTTTCATAGCTCGGTCAACACCTGTTGACTTGTGGACTACACGACGTACACAACCATAAGCACCTTCACCGATAAGTTCTTTTACATCGTAGTGGTCGGATACGTGACCAACAATACACTTTATGGTCTGTCTAGTTAGAATTCGAATTACTGTTTTTTGACGGCCTCCTCGGCGTAAAAATGGTTCTGCACCACAAAGGTCATTCTCTTCTTTACCTTCTTCAGGCTTAACTTCATTCTCACAATTAAATACAGACTTGCAGCATCCCATTGCAATTAATTATAATCAATCTTAAGCTGTTAAAAAGCATAAAATAGAAGAGATTTTGTATTAAAAAAGAATCTGGGTTTATGTTTATGGTAAGGATTATTATTTTAGGTATTATGAATTTCTTATGGGTTGTTGTAAGAAAAATGATAAGGAATTTAAATAGGATAGGGTTTTAGAAAAAAAAAATAAGGGAGTTTATTGAGATTTTAAAGTATTGGGAAATGATGGAGAAGTTTGGGTGAATTGAATTAAGGATTTTAAATATCAAAGTTAGGATTATATGCAATATGGGTTTAGAGATGAGGATTTTGTGTTGTCCTGTATAAAAAATGATATTTTTATAGAAGATGTTTAGGAATACATAATAATATATATCCTAATCCTCCCTAAATTTTCAAATTACTATTTTTTAGCACAAAACCCAAGCAAAAATTTCATAAATCCAACAACCCTCGCACCAAACTGCAAAAATTCTCACTAATTCTAATACCAAACCCATAAATAATCTACACCTTAAAAGAACCTTAAAAAATCATTACCTTCTCTTCACAAATTTCCCAATTACTCCAAATAACAACACATAAAATTTTTATCTCACAAATTTCTCATCCTAATCAATCCTAAATAAATAAGCTTATCTAAACCTCCTAAGCGAAAGAGTCTGTCTTCTACGCCAATTAGCTCTGCGACTAGGTCTAATCTTGGTAGAACTAATACCTTTATATCTAAGCCCTCTATGTTTCCTTCCAGCTGAAGTTAATCCTCTAAGTTCTCTATGTTTCATCACAGGTTTGCAGATCCAGTTAATTTTAGGATCATTTCTTATAGCATTGTGTGCAGGGTCAACAAGAATAACTTCATAAAACTTGTATATAGAATCTTGACCAACCCAATAACTATTCAAAACTCTGAGTCCTCCACAGATTTTGCCTACTCTTTCTTCAGCAACAGACTTCAGCGACCTTTGGAACTTTCTTTGAAGAACACCCTGATTTGAGGGTTTTCCATAGATTTGACCTTTGATGCCGAGTTTTCGTCTGTTTCCTCTTCTTACACGGACTCTCCAGATCGCATAACCTTGTTTAGCCTTGTAGCCTAATTTTCTAGCTTTATCAGGACGAGAAGATCTTGAAGCTCTGTGGATGGCCTTGTGTTGCCTATATTCCCAGGTTCTCACTCTTAAGATGAACCTCATAACATCACTTTGCTTCTTTCTCCACAGCTCTTCGAGGTACTTATATGCTCCCATTTATTATACACCATACATATTTAAGGGAAATTAGCTTAGTAAGAAATTTTCCTTTTTTTTTTGCTTGAGGATTTAAGTGATGTTTTGATGTGGGGATAATTAACAGTTTTTTTATAGAAGAAAAAGAGGTTTAGAGGTTTTTTTGAAATATTTTGTGGTTTTTGAAGATTTTTAGAGTATTTTTGATAGGTTTGGAAATTTTGTCATGGGTTGGATGCTGGTTGGAAAAAAATGAGGATTGCTTTTGGGATTGTATTGATGAAGAGTTTTTATTGTAGTGGATTTTGTGGGTTTATGGATTTATTAGATAGAGAAGGTTAGGTTTTGTATAATAAAGTTGTAAAATTATGAGAGATATTCAAGTAGAAGAGATGATGAGTTTTTTTTAGTAGAGGTAATTGTTTTGGTTTTAGGATAAATTATATATAAATTCTTTAAGTTGTATTTGAGTTATTAGATTATGATTTATTTACTATATATAGTGATCCAAATGATTCTTTTAAGGATTTTTTATTGAAAAAACTAGTATTTATGAATCCTAAAACCATAAATTACACCCTAAAACCTTCACACCTTAATTTATAAGATTTTTTTCATTACCAAAACTAAATTTCATCATAACAGCATCCAATAATTATATAAAAATTCGTAAATTATAAAAAATATGTTAAGTTGCAGCATTTGCAAACAAAAACCAACAACTCAATGTAATACTTGCAACAATGAACTCTTTTGCAATTACTGTTCTTATAATCATTCTATAGAAAAAATAAATCAAAATATTTTTTGTTGCTTTGGAAATATACGCATTAAACTATCAAAAGGTAAAATGATAAGGTTAAGACAAAGTATTAAAGAAAATATTAAAAATATTAAAACACAGAAGATATTAATTTTGGATGAGGCTTCAAAAGTTATAAGTCAAGTTAAAAGTATGGTTAGACAAGCTTATGAGAAATTGGATAAAATTATTGAAGAATATATGAGGTTTTATTATACAGACAATTTTGATGAAAATGATTTAGAAAAATCACAGATAGTATCTAATGAAAAAATATCTTTTGAACATCCTGTGTTTAATGATGTAGAAGGAAGTTTAACAAATAGCACTATTTCCAAAAGAAACTTCCAACATAAAATCAGCCTTGAAACCATTCAAAACAAGTACGATTTGTATTTTTATGACTGCAACCTGGGTTATATCGATAATTTTATTATGTCTTTAGATAAGAACATCTTAGTAATAACATCTTACAACTCAGAAAACGCAATAAGTGTTTGGAATTTATCTAAAGGGCAAATGGTAGCAAAGTTCATAGGTCATCAAGCTTATATAAGCTGTATGACAATGTCTAAAAATAATAATTTTATTATATCAGGATCAGGATCATATATATCAAAAGCAGATAGCACGGTTAGAGTGTGGAATTTAGCTAAAAAATGTCAAGAAATCGTTTTTACAGGGCATTCTGATCGTGTTTCAAGTGTTTCAATAACAGACAATAATGTATTTATCATATCAGGGTCAAATGATAAAACAATAAGACTGTGGAATTTAATAACAAAAAACCAAGAACATATAATTTTATGTGAGAACAACGCTTATCCATTAACTATTACTAAAAATAACCATTTTATAGTGTCTAAAGCATTAAATGAACCATTGATAATATTTAACCCTAAAGATAAACAAATAAAGGCCTTGATTCGAGCGCAAAAAATGTTAATAGAAAATATTTCAGTAACAAAATCTGGGCGATTTTTAGTTTCAGTAACTGATAATAAAATTATGGTAATAGTTTTACCTAAAAATCATAAAGGAATTTCAAAATCAACTTGTGATAATTTATTAGCGTCTAATTCAAGTGGTTATAAGAGAGTATTATGGAATTTACTTAAGAAAAAACATAAATTTGAAACAAAACAACATTTTTCTGGGATAAATAGTATTGTTTTGACGAGTGATAAAAAATTTGCTGTGACTGGATCGAGTGATAAAACTGTGAGGATTTGGGACTTAAATAAAAAAATCCAAGTAGGTTATTTTAATAATCATACAAGTATTGTTAAAAGTGTTGATATTACAAGTGATGATAAATATGCGGTTTCGGGGTCGATTGATAAAACAGTTAGAATATGGGATTTAACTGAGAAAAAACAGGTTGAGGTACTTTATGGACATGAAACCGCTGTAAACTTTGTGTCAATTACTAGTGACAATCAATATTTTTCATTATCAGAAACTGAATTAATACTTTGGGATTTAAAACTAAAAAGCATTTTAAAACAAATACCCATACACAAAATCCATACTGTTAGTAAAGATGATACTTACTGTGTAACAAGCAATGGCAAATGTTTATTAGTTTGGAATCTTCTGACAAAACAAAAAACATTAGAATTCAAAGGTCATACTGACATAATAAACTGTGCGGCGATATCAAATGACAACAGTTTTATAGCATCAGGTTCTTCAGATACCACAATAAGAATATTAGATTTACAAGAAAAACATCAAAAATCAAATATCAATCGTCACAAAAGGAGTATCACAGATATTATAATAACAAATGATAATCATTCTATAGTGTCAAGATCAGAAGATAAGACAATAAGAATATGGAATCTTATCAGATCAAAAAGAGAAAAGCTACAAAAAGCGGTTTTTGAAGGGAACTTTTACTATAAAAACGAGTTTATTGTATTAGAAAATAATATATTTATAGTCTCAATATCATATGATGGATACAGTCTAAATGTTTATAACACACTTGAAAAAAGTCAGGAGATTGTTTTTGAAAGCGATATAAAAATCAAAACTATAAAAATTACAAAAAATAGTCATTTTATAATTCTTGTATCAGAAACAGATATAAAAATTTGGAATTTTGTAGATAAGAAAATTGAAGTCGTATATGAAAATAAGTTTAGCATGATAAAAAATGCTTTTATAACGCCGCTTAAAAAATTCCTTATCGTAGAGTTTTATAAAAATGTTCAAGTATTGGATTTAGAGGAAAAAAATGTTGAAGTTGTGATTGAAACATCAGATAATATATGCCTTACAGGATTTGAAGTTAGCCAACTTGAGAATAAAATTTACTTTAGCACAGGTTTTGGGATATCGGTTTACAATATTGATGAAAAAACTTTAAAACATGAAATATTTTTTGATAAAAATTTTGAAGAACTTTATAACAGTGATCCTGTATATGAAGAAAAATTATTCCCTAAAATAAGAAATATTGATTAGAGTTATTGGATTAAAGTTGGTAATGTATGTTTTTTATATCGGATTTTTATATTAGTTGTAATATGGATCTTTTGTGTAGTAACTGTTCAAAAATCACTTTAGTTTAAAAATTAAACAAAATATTTTCTGTAGCCTTGGGCGAATTAAAATTATAATCCAAAAGATAAATTTTTTAAAAGAAAATAAAGTATTAAAAAGCATATCAATGAAATTCAAATACAGAAAAGGCAATTTTGATTGAAGCTTTAAAAGTTAAATGCAAAATTACAAATTTGATTAACTTGATTTTTTATGAATTAAACCTTATGTTAGAAGAATAATATTAGGTTTTATTATATTAATAAGTTCCAAGATAATTTGTCCTTTACAGGATTCGAAATTAGTCAATTTGAAAATAAAATCTACCTTTGCATAGGTATTGGGATTTCAGTTTATAGAATTGATGAGAATGTTTTGGATAATAGATTTTTATTTGATAAAGACTTTGAAGAAATTTACAATGATGACCCTATTTACGAAGATTATTTAATGCCTAAAATTATAAGTGCTAATTAATCATATAATATAGTTAAAAACTATTTAAATTTATCAGTTAGAAACTCAGAATGTTTATTTTTACAATAATTATATAATATAATGTATCTTAAAATCATTGAGAATATTTTCTAAGACTTCCTATGATTTAAACTAAACTGATATGATTTTCTGCATGTTTAATTATTAGTGATGGATGATTGTTAGAATTATAAACACCAAAGAGTTCATGATTTTTTTTAAATAATTTTTAAGTAATTAACTATAAGCTTCAAAAAAAATTTCATCATAGCAGAAAATAATCGGATATTTGTAGAGTTATGAACTATATCTTAGTTTTCTATAAAACACATACATATTTCCAACAAGATATTTTATTTAACTAAAAAACAGGATTTTAAATTAAACCAACTTATCTTTGATTAAAATAAGTTAATATCAATAGTCCATGCAAGGTAGATAAAATAGAATACTTGTTCATATATTTTTTGAAACTTTTCATTATGGTTATGATCCCAGTATTTATCATTATATATTACTGTGTTGCATCCATCACATTGATATTAATTGAAACTTTCAGCAATTTTTTTAGGTTCAGGTTAATTATTCACTATATTTTTGTCATTTTTGTCATAAATATTGAATGGATGACCTTTTGTATAAACCTAAATTCAATTAGCTTTTCTATATGTTTTGGGTAATATTCATTATCTAGGATATCATGACTTAAATTGCCCTCCTAGACCTTTTTTTCAAAACTTAATATCACATTTTATGTCTAGAGCTAAACTATTTTCTTTCCTGCTGATTTTTTTATAAAAGAGCATTTTTTATTTCTTCAATTTTCCATAGTTTGACCTTATTGCAAAACTTCAGGTTGTAATCTTTTTTAATAAAGATAACTGCCACAGTAGTAAAAATAAACTTTAATATCATGGTTTGTTCTGTGAAAATATTCACATGCTATTAAGCAAAATATTCACAAGGTAGGAAAACTAAAGCTAGTTAGGTAGGATTTTATAACTAAAGTGCATTTTATATTTTTTTAGGTAAATCTATACTTATAATATTTTTTTATATTAATAATCATAACCCCTTCTATCGTATTAAAGTCTAGGGCATTAATGCCTTAAATTAGCTGAAAATTTGACCTCACACTAAAAAATTCCCTAAACTAATCTCACTAGTATAACACCCTCAATCAGCGCTAAATCTTCTTCCATAGCCTCATCCATAGCAAAACCCATTCCACTTATTTCCCAGTTTCTTTCTTAACATTCTCCATACTCTTCCTTCATAACATATCCTTACTCCCTTAACAACTCAATCCAAAATTGTATTCCTTTAAAAATCAGTTCAATCCATTTCCTTCACAAAAACCATTGACTTCATCAACAAACTCAGCCCTAGTCATCCTTCATTATCATCTATTTCAGTATCTTATAAATTCAACTCCACAAAAGAAACTAAATTTTTCATATAATAAATGGTAGATCCCAAAACACAAACTACAATAAAAACCCCAGCTCTTATACAAGAGTACATCGAACTTAAAAGGCTTAACACTGAAAACCCAGCTTTAATACAGAAAAACGAGTATCTAAGAAACGAAATCTCAGCTTTAGAAATAAAATACGCTGAACTTGAAGCGAAAATGGCCGCAAGGGAAAACGAACTGAAAAAATACACAGGGAAATTTCCTAACGATATTGACACACAAATAAAAATCCTGGAATTAGAAAATTCTAGACTACGGGAGAGTTTGAAACCCCAACAAAACGAGCTTTACAAGAACGAGCATGGGCAAAACCTCCAGTTCAAAAGTATTTACGAGACTAGTTTCAAAGAAATCATGGAAAAATACTATTGTAAAAGCCCTGAAATGGTGAATGGGCCCAACAACCCTCTAGAAAACGAAAAGCAAAAACTGACTCTTCAATTAAAAAAACAAGAAATCCTCTTACAAGAAGCATTAAACGATAAAAACTATATAAAAAATGATGTTTTACCTGTATTAGAACACACATTACACCTGTATGAAAAAAACAAATTCGACTTAGACGGGGAAATCGAAGGCCTTGAAGCTAAACTTCGTATCCCATCTCCGAAAAAACCTGAAAATATCATTTATGAAGAAGAAGAATTTGAGCTTCCAAACAACACAGGAAGAAACTCAGGGGAAAACTCCCCAGCGATATCCCCAAAGCAATCTTTACAATACTCTTTTATATCAGCTAATAAATTCTCAGCACGTCCAGCATCAGCTAAAATTTCTTTAGCATCTCCAAGAAACAAGTTTATGAGCGTTAAAAGCAAAAAGACCACCAAACTTTCTAAATAATGTGATTTTTTAGACTTGAAAATGGGTTTTTTTATAATAAATTATGGAAGTCTTGGCTCAGAAATACGCTGATTTTGAACTGAGCATTATTCGTAGTGTTGAGGTTTTAGATGTACAGGTTCCTGAATTTGTTAGAATGGTTAAGGATTTGAAAACACCTAATGAGTTCTGTATGGCTATTGATGGGTTTTTGGCCCGGGTTAGTGAAGCGATGAGTCCTGGTTTTGAAGGTAAAGCTCAAGAGATTATAACAATACACACTTTATTATATTCTGATGAGATAACTCCTGTTTTATACAATGCACTTTGTGAACCTATAACCCGAGCTCTGGTTATTCAAAAATCCTTGGCGCTAGGATGGGAGAATTTGATTGATGAATGTTTGGAAAAAGTACTTAAAGATAAAATATCAGATGAAATACAAGCGAAATGCTCGATTTTCACTTATTCTTTACATCTTATTAAAAACTGGTGTGAGGAAGTACGTAGTCAGATTGTTGCGTGGAATTATAAACCTGGGTATTTTGTTGAGTTTTTAGAAAAACAAGCTTCTTTGGCTCTTGGGGATTGTTTGATAAGTAAGATGTTTGATATAATATTAGATTTCCCAGATACAAAACCTGCACTTTCTGATTTGTCGGATTGTATTGCCAAGCATCCAGAGCTTAAAAGTACTCTTGAGACAAATACAAAAATTCAATTACAGAAAAAAATTGTTCATTGTAGTAAAGCTACTGATGGGATATTATTGGTTTATATAAATTTGACTAAGGTTATGAAGATTTTATTCCCTACTATGGAAGTTTTAGAGTCGATTTCAGATCCGATAAAAAAAGAGTTAAGAAAAAGAAGTGATACTTTTAAGTGTATAATAAAAACAATAGCTGAAGATGGAGAATTATATGCTTTATTGGATATTAAACAGAAAAGTGTTAAGGAACAGGATGAGTTTTCTAGTGATGAAGATGAACTTGGTGCTTTTGAATGGCAACCTATACCTAGAAGTGCATTAAGAAATGTAATCAGCGCTTTAAATAAAAGAAGTGATATTGTAAGTATGCTTATAAACATCTATGGTTCTCAAGAACAATTTATGGAAGAATATCGTATCCATTTATCTAAAAAACTCGTTAGTAACACTGAATTTGAAGTAGTCACAGAAATCAAAGATCTTGAAATGCTTAAAAAACGTTTTGGTGAAGCAAATCTACACAAATGCGAAGTTATGATCCAAGATGTTTTAAGTTCTAAAAGAATAAATGGTTTTATTCATGAACATAAAAGTAAAGATAAATTCCTAAAACTTGGGTCTTTAGACTTTTTGATTATTTCCAGTTATTTTTGGCCTATTGAAGAACAGGATTATAAATTTAAACTTCCTGAAAAAATTGCAGAAAGTTTTCAAGAGTATTCTGAGAAATATAGTGTTGTTAAAGCATCAAGAAAACTAAAATTTCATGAACAGCTAGGCTCAGTAACTTTGACTTTAGAATTTGATAATGGAAGTAAAACATGGTCTGGGGTTAGTCCTTTGCATGCTGCGATAATATCATTATTTGATGATGAGATTGGAGAAAAATCTTCTGAAGAACTTAGTAATGCTTTGGGGATATCTCAGCATCAGTTGAGGAAGGAGATATCGTTTTGGGAAACTAGAGGTGTGATTAGCAGAATTAAGCGAGGTGAAGAATTTTATTATACGGCTTCTAAAAATTTACCTTAATAGATTATCGTTTTGTATGATAGATTTGTAGATTTAAATAGGTTTAGATTATTATGAGTTTTGTTAATTATGAGGTTAAGGTTTTATTCAAAATCCTCCAATATTCCCATCTAAAAACCAAACATAAAATTTTATTCACATTATCCCAACACCTCCAATTTTTTAAAAAAATAAACCCAAAGCCCAAAGCCTCCAACTCAATCTTCCACATTCAAAAAAATCTAAACCCTCATAAAATCTCAAATTAAAATCCAAAACCCAATCCTTATTTAAAATCCATTCTAACTACCTTAAGATCCATACAATCTCCTAACCAAATCATTAATCGCTGTAACCCACGCTTCACACCCTCCAGAAACCGTCCTAAAGAAATACGGACGTTTAGGTATGCTTATAACAAAATCCGTTTTGTTTTTAATTTCCACTTTAAGTTGTGGCGATATCTCAATCGTCCCTCTAAGTTCCATTTTAACAGGTTCATAATAAGTAATACAAGGTTTTTCCGTTATTTCCAGCATCCTTTTTTTATATAGCCAGCCGCATTTTTTTTTAACAATTTCTCTCATAATAACTTTAGATTCAATAGTCTGCTCAGTCATCATTTCATAAACATAATCAGGTGGTTGAAGAGTAAAAATCCTATTAATATCCAATCCTTGAAAAAATATATGAGTTGTTAATTCTTCAATATCAGCAACTCCAATCCTCAATTGAGGGTCTGGTAATAACAAAGATTGTATAAGATCAACAGCAAAAGGTGGTAAAGATAATGGGAAATCAACATTTCCTGTACGAATCCTATCAAAAGTTGTATATTGAGTCTGAGAGACAAAAGGTGGAGAACCTACAAGCATTTGATAAATAACACATCCTAAAGCCCAAAGATCAGCAGGAACACCTGCTTCTCCTTCATCAAGAAGTTCAGGGGAAATATAATCAGCTGAAAGTAATGAGCTAACTTTTCTCTTAGCTTGTTGATTGATTTTTGTATTACGGAAATCTGTGATTTTTAAATGGAGAGATTTTGATACAAGGATATTTCTTGGTTTAAGATTACCATGTACTATTCCTAATGAACTGAAATATGTTAAAACACTTACAAGTTCACCTGAATAAAAACGCACAAGTTCAAATGGAAATGCTGAAAACCTTGAGAGAAATTTTTCAAAGTCTCCATATGCGCAGTATTCAAGGATTAGATAAATGTATTGAGTGTCGGTAAATGATCCGATTAGTTTAAGGATACCAGGGTGATTACATTTTTCGAGCATTAGTTTTTCGGTGAGAAGCTGCTCGTATTTTTCTAATGAGTCAATGTTTGAACGTTCGAAGATTTTTAGTGCGTACTCGGTTGTGTCTTTGATATAACGCACTTTTTCTACGCGGCTCACGCTGTTACGGCCTAAGGATCCTAGGAACTCAAAGTCTTTACGTGAATAAACTTCGTTGTCGAATTTGCTGAAGTCCATAAATTATTAAAGTTTGGTATTAGCATTTTGTTGAAGTTTATAGGATTTATGTAGTTTTATGATTTTTCATGGGTTTTGGGAGTTTTAGGTGGGTTTTGTATTGATTTTTTTGCATGCAACTTAGTAATATATCTATCACATAAAGATATTATTGTTAACAATTTTTAATCCTAAGTTACGGATTTGATTTTCCTACATAGAAATCCTTAAAAATCACTACCAACTTAAAACTTCCCAAATATACTAAAATTATCTAAAAATATCAACAGCATCCTAAAACCTTCATTCCAAAATCTATCTTAAAATATCCCCAAAGCTTCATTCATCCTCAAAAACCCCAAAAAACTCCAAAAAACATAATAAAAACCTTCAACCCAAACTATTAAACCCAAAATTTAAATAAGCGCTATAATAAGAATACAATATGGGTGCCTGTACATCAAAACTAGACGACTCCACAGTCAAAAAAAACAATATAATAAACGGCCTTGCTGAAACCCCTAACTATCGGCATAATCAAGTCTTCAAAACCACAATAAACCTAAAAGACAATCAAGCATCCTTATCAAAACCAAAAATTTCCACTCTCAAAACCCAAGAAAAATCATTAAAATCCGAAAACAAAACAAATCCTCCTTCATCAACTGAAAACCTCGAATATTTCCCTAATTTTTACTATTTCAACCGTCCCACAGGTCAATTATTCCTCATCACCAAATCTTCCACAACTGAAATCCTCCTGAAATCCGACTTCCACTTTTCCCAAGAGTCCGCGATCTGTTATTTATCTTCAAAAAGCCTTATTTTCATAGGAGGAGTTTTCAAAACTGCAACCCTTAATATAGTTTCTTTAATAGACCTTTCCTTACAAAAATCATTTTTAAAAGCCCCGCTACCTTTTGCATGTAAACAAGGTCAAGCTCATGAATATAAAAACTGGGTTTATTATATTGGTGGAATATGCCAAAGTGAAAATTTTCAAATCCAAAGTCCATTAATGAGGTATAGTCTACAACAAGATCTATGGCAAGATTTAGGTCGATATGGAGAGCATTACAAATTCAATAAAATAATCAATATGGGAACTTGTATAATGGGAAATAAGCTTTTGCTTATAGGTGGACAAAGAATAACATCAAAAAACTCTTTAGCGAGTAACAAAAAAATATTTTCAATCAATTTAGAAAATGGATTTAAAGTACAAATTGAAGGAAAAATGCCTAATAAATTACTTAAACCTAATATTGCTGCAGGGAAAAAACATGGGATTATTACTGGAGGGATATCTTTATCTAAAGGTACTTTTAATAGAAAAAGCTATTGTATTATTATAAAAAACGATATTTGCAAAATACAAACTATTGAAAACTTGAGTTTTGATATAAAAGAATTATATCCTGGGTTTTATTGTGGGAATTATGTGATGTTTATTTCTTATCCTTATGTTGCTGTAAGGATGAAGAATTTAAAATATTGGGTTGAGTATCAAGTGACTGGGAAAACATCAAGATTAGTTATGGAAATATGTAAAGATGTGGAAAATTGTGAATCGGAATCTTCTGAAGAAAGTGAGAAAATTGAAAATGCATCTAAGAAAAGTATTGTTGGATTTCAACATCATAAAAGCTTAGGAGATATGAAAAATAATAAAGGGTCTTTGGGGACTGGGGAAAGAAAAAGTGTACCTTGTAAGGTACAGAAAGGTAGGAAAATTAAGGAAAATGATAAAATGGAACTTTTTATTAGTAGGATTAAAAGTCAGACTGATGAAGAATCTAAATTTAGTGCATCTCCTGAATTGTTTGAAGATAAGAAAAGAGTAGTTACTGAAGGAGATGAAGATAAGAGTAAGGAAATGGAAAAAAATAAATTCGAGGATTGGCCTGGGATAAAAATGGTTGGGTTTGAGGATAAGAATAAAGATGAAGGGGATAGTTTTTCTGAAGATTTTGCTGAGGAGATTGAAGTTATGATGGCTAGTGATTTTATTGGAAGTATTGATCAAGATAATCCATTTTCAGATGATTTTCCTGTTGTTAGAACTACAGACCCACAAGCGATTTTTAGTTTGATGTCTTCGAATTTCAATATTTTTGACCAGTCAGTTGAATCACCTATATTAAAAGTTGAAAATTCAAGAAAGCATCATGTAAAAGTAAGTACTTTTGAGATTACAGACCCTATTAAACAAAAAAATGATATTTCTGATTCAGAAATTATTATTAACCCAGAAACTTCTAGAAATGATAATGAGTTTAAACGTTTAATACCACAAGAAACTAAATCAGACCTAAAAATTCCTACAAATTTTCTAATGAAAAAAGATAAAACAGGACAAATAATGGATATAGAAAGCCCTGTAGATGATTCTTATAAGTCTTCTGGTAAAAAATCAAAAACTTCTGATAAAAGCCTAGAGTCTAATAAAGGTCATAACGTTTATTCATATAAATACAAAAAAAATATATCAAGTTCAAAGTCTTCAAAAAGCTCAAATAGTGATAAAAATGCATACAGGTTCCAAAATGAGCCAGAAAGTCTTGAATCTTCAGAAAACTCTAAAGATTGTTCAGAAATGGACAAAAAAAACCCAAACTCTTTAGGAGATGATAAAATTGCAACAAATGATAAGACTGAATGCCAAAAAAACTCACCAAAAATCCCTAAACCCATGTTTAAATTTACGTCAAAAAACACAGAACCTCCTATAAAAACAACAATTTCCAAAAACCAAGAAAAACCTTTACTACAACATTCAAACAATGAAACTTGTCAAGAAATCATCTTTGAAATCCCTACAATCCAATATAAAATGCCAGAAAAATCATTTACCCCTAAGATCTCAGAAGAAGAAATACATAAAAATAATACTGAAAATATGAAAAACAAAGATGAAGAAAATCTTAAAATGTCTATAATAATAAAGGAAGATAATAGAGGAAATATAGAAAAAATTCTTGAAATAGAAACAAATGATGAAAATCAAAAAATATTTGAGAGTTCAGATAATTTTATTACCCCAGAGATTAGTTTAAAGTCGAAATTCCTAGGAAAAAACAAGAAAAAAAAGTCAGGGTCGTCAAGTTCATCAAAATCATCTAACTCGTCTAAACCAAGAAATAAAAAAAAGGTCAAATCGGATTTTTCAAATAGAAAAACCCCAAATTCTGCTTTGATAAAAGCTGATGTTTTACCTATAAAGGCAGCTAAATCTCCCCCTAGAAAACTTGTCTCAGAAAAAAAGACAAAAATGCCAGTTGATTTACTGATTCCATACAACAAAATAAATATTTTATCACCATATTTCTTAGACCCAATACCTTCAGCATCTAAATCTTCAAGATCATTAAAAAAATCAAAAAACTTCCAAACTGTGTCATATTCTTCTATAGTTTTAAATAAAACCCCTCAAGAATCAATGTCAAATAGTTCTTCATATAAAAAAATATCACAGGATTATATAAAAATAACTCCCTCTTTAGATAAAAACTTAAAATCTAAACCTGATACATTCAAGAAATATGCAAAAAATGAAGGAAATCCAACACAGACTATAAAAATTGATAAAAATATAACTGATGATTATCATGAAAACTCAGTTTTACCGAAAAATAAATCTTTAGAGAAAATGCCTTTGGAGAATTTTCAGTCTCCATTGAATTATCTTATGATAAATGAAAATAATCCTAGGAAAAGATTGGAACATGGCCAGAGTAGTGCAATAATAGAGCAAAAATCAGATTCTAAAGATCAACCTAAAAAGATACATCAAGATATTGAGTTAATTAGCATTTAATTTAGGAAATAGATGTTGATAATAAAATCTCATGATTTTTCCAATCATCTCTAAACTAAAATTATCCAGTTTATTGGTACTAATAATTCTCTTAGAGTTTTTCTCAAGGAGGAATGATTGAAGCATTGCATTTTCCTGTTAAAATACTTCTAACTAAGTATTAAATTATTATGTTGAAAATATGATGAGATTTGTTATAAATTTAAACATTTTTAACTTGATAAAATATAAAAGAAAAAATGTAGGACTGCAGTTTTTATAATCAGAGGCAACTACAAGTCTCTCCAAATGACTTTTATATTTAGCTTACGTAAAAGAATTCATTTACAAATATTACTTAGAGGTCTATAATGTAATAATGTAAAATTTTGACAACATGTCTTTGTATTTATATATTGAACTCAAGCTTTATAGCAGGGATTATATAAAAACAAAGGAGTGATTATTAAGTTTAATGGTGTGACAATTAAATTTAGTAGTATAATTTTCCTAAACACTCTTAAGTTGATGGATGCATTTTCTTGGAATCCTTTTTATTATAAAAACAATATTAAATATGCTGTATTCAGTGTATAGTATGCTTTTATTTTCATAGATCTCCATTGAATTTACTTGAAGTTGCTGAAAAATCTCATTAGCCACTTTTATAAATTTTATAAAGATTCTCATATATCATTTCCTTGTTCCATAATTTATATCAGAAAAGAAATTGTCTATCCTAAGACCCCCACAATTTTTTTTTATTTTAAAATTAATTAACTTTGGGCTTTCTATTTCTTACCTTTAATCCTAATTTTTTTATAGTTTATTTTCACTAAGGAATTTATCGAATATTATTTAGTACCTTCAAGTGCATCCAAAAAAGAAGAATCTCACTATTATGTCATTTGCTTTATTAGTTAGTATTAGTTAGGAATTATCGCTTGACTATTGTCCAGCCCTTGTTAATTTTCTTCTTTTATAGTATATTTTCGTGATAAAGTTTTTTATTTCTCTGTCGATCGTCATTTGCTTTATATTTTTTTGCCTAAAAACTATCAAAATTATCAATTCAAATAACCCATAAAATTTCCTTCTATAATACCTTACAGTGAAGGTT
>MPUH01001222.1:0-20738 GCA_001970955.1 Stentor coeruleus
ATTGAGGGGGTTTTCTATTTATATTATGGATGTTTCAGCATTAAAAATAATTTTGAACTTCTGTGAATTAATATGAATTTGGATTGGAAATAATAATTTTGTAGAAGTTTTGAAAATTAAAATTTTTGAAATTTTGGTAGGATTCCATTTAAGTATAGTTTTTAATATATAACAGTATAAATTGATGCAATATTAGCTCAGATGATAATCATCTAGTAAAGAATTTATGCTTTTTATCATTGCTATGATAGCATATATGACATTATTATATACTTTTAATTATAATCCTATCACCAATAATATCTGCTTCATTCATCAAATCTGTTGCAATCTCGTCTGGCATTATACAACTAGTCTCTAGTCACTTTTTAATTCAGCCTTTTCTATTGACTGTCTTTATCAAACTAACAAAACATTTTTTTAGATTTTCTTTTATCAATAAAATTTCTTCTTCTATAGCAACTCTTAGGTATTCTATATAGTCTATTTTATCACTACCATCTGAGTCTATACTTTGATTATATCTTCTTCTAAAAGAATTTCTTTTTGCAGCTCATGAGTTCTCCTGTGCTGATTGCCCCATCTTTATTTTTTTCAATCTGATAAAAAACTTATTCTAGTGGCGGGTTGAGCTCATGCTTGAGACATGCGATATCATGAAGATTTTAAAGATATTTTTGAGATTTGAAGTGGATTTTATGCTTTTTAAACAGGCAAAGATCTTATTGTAGGTCGCTTTTTCTGAACGTTCTTCTACTAGTATGAGCCATGGTCATCTTCAAAATATTCATAAACTTTGAGGGTATTAGGATGGTCTAGGGTTTCTAGATCCCAACTTCAATAAATACTGAAGGATTCGAATATCCTCTTCAGAAATACCTAATTATTAAGGATTTGTACCTATTGGAAACTTGTCGAGGTTGTTGATGCCATAGAATAACTCGGTGTTATCTTAGACCAAATTTTCAGCTTGAATTGAAGATGTTTTTTGTCGTTGTAGACTTGGGGATGATGTAGGTAGAGGCTCTTGAATCATTATCCTTCCCGAGAAGATTTTCCATTTATTTGTGGATATTAGGATTTAGTTTAAATTTGTGTGCTGATATAAGCTACATGATTTTTATATTTTCATATTGACTATGATGCTTTAAAATGATTGAATGATTATATAGTTGTAAATACAATAATAATTAAAATTAGTAATCATAGCAATACATATAATATTTATTTTATAAAGATGCGTAATTCTTTAATTTCAAGCCTTTTACTAAAACTTTATCCTATACTTATCGAAGACGAAGACGAAGAACATATTATAGAAGAATGCCCATTATATAATGATGCAAGAACAATCTTAAGAGAAAATTTAAAAAAACAAATAATAGACATATACTACAAACTTACACTAGTAGAAATAGTACTAAACGGCAAAAAATTTGAAAAATGTATAAGAGAAAAAAGCAATAAAATTAAAAGAAAGGTAGACAGCATCATAAAAAAACTTCGTAGAAAACATTGATAATAAGAGAAAACATCTGAAAATTAATTAATACAGAGTTCACAACTGTGAACGATATTTTTTCTAACTAACTAACTAGCTTTTTACTAAAACTTTACATAATAATTAACTAAGTTCCAGAAAATCCATATCTTTTAACACAGATTATTCATCATATTATTTTTTTTAAAGCTTTTATTGCCCATATAATAAATTTATCAGTTAAAAATCTCTGCTTTTAACTCAAATCCAAAATGTTTTTTAATCAATTACCCCAATTAATCTCCTATAATCTTTCTTAAAAGCCTTCAAAATTTCTTTACATCATTTTCTAACTGGATGTTGATCAATATAATTCAATATGTCAGATAAAGTCCTCTTAGGTTTATACGGCCTCGGCATGATAGGTCCATCAATCCAATCAATTCTAGCTCCATTCTTCCCTTTAGTAGCTCACAAAAAAAATATCTCTGACAAGATGATAGGAACAATTTTTGGTATCCAGCCATTAATCGCCGGGATCTGTTCTCCAATCTACGGCATGATCCTTTCTAAATACGGACGTAAGAAAATTATTTTAACCGCAGCTTTCCTAATGGTAACATTATATAAAGATCCTAAGTGCCCTAGCTTTTGCCATAGCTCCAACATTTGATGGCGATACATTCATATCAGTCTGTCTTCTATCAAGATTTTTCCAGGGTGTAGGTGGTTCAGGCATTGCTACATCAATAGTTGCAATTTTCTCAACAAGTTATAGAGAAAGACTTGAAGAGATTTTTGGCATTCAACAATCCTTAACTGGAGTATCCTTGATAATAGGTCCACTAATTGGCATGGGCTTATTTGCTATTGGGGGTTTTAGTTTTATGCTTTACTGCTTTGCAGCTATTTTCTTTGTAGGATTTGCTTATCTTTTAATAGTCCTTCCCCCTGATGAAGATGTTATAGATACAAAAAACCCTGTTTCATGGATTCAGATGCTTAGAGTTAAAGTAAGGTCAATATAGAGTGTTTTAATGGATTTCTTTGCTATATGTGTAGCTTATGGAAGCCTTGGCGCTTTGGAGCCTATTTTACAAGGCTTTTTGCAAGATACTTATAAGATAAAAGATGAATATGTGGCTATTTTCTTTGTTATCCCATCTTTAGCTTTCCCACTTACAGTTGTTGTCATGCGTAAGTGCATGCAAAGGTTTTCAGCAAAAGGCAAAATCTGTCTTGGGCTTATTTTAATCAGCATATCCACTCAACTTATAGGCCCTGCATCATTTACCTTACTTCCAAGCAATTTGTTTATGACAATAACATCTATTCTTTTTATTGGCTCAGGGATTGCTATGGTTATGATACCAAGTTTAAATGATATGGTTGAAGATGCTACAAAAAAAATTAGTGATGTCAGGCCAGCTCTTATATCAGATAGAGTGTCGGGGTTGATTGCCCTTGCAATGTATGTTGGAAAAGCAACTTCTGGACCTTTTGCTGGAGCTTTAAGAGATAATATGTCTTTTGGAGATGCTTTATCAATTGTTGGGTTTATAATTTTGGCTTATATGATTGTTTATGGGATTGTGGCTGGAGGGTTTAATGAGCTTGCTGGAAGAAGACAGGTGAATAAAACCGATTCATTATTATTGGAAAAGGAGATGGTAGAGAATAGAAAGAAATCTTTTTATTTGCTTGAGGAAGATGACGTTTAATAGATTTTATATGCTTAGTTAATAGGTTTACAAGATTTTTATTCCAAGACGATTAGCTTTGCATGAAACCACAGCAGAGTCTTAGAAAAAAGTCTTTACCAAGCTTTTCCAAAACAAAATCCAAAATCCAAAGTAGAAAAATGAATGCCCTTATAGATTATTTGATTAATTTAGAAAACCTTCAGCAGGGCATTGTTCCAGTTACAGTTTTCAAGACCTGATTTAGAAACTTTTAGATCCATACAACATCTTAATAATGATTAAAACAAATCTCTAACAAGACCAGCAAAGTCAAAAATTTCAGCGAGTCACAATTTTTAATTAAACCCACTTCTCCAATAAGTCCCTCTCTAATTTTACTCTAATGCTTAACCATATTCATAATCTCTGGTAATAAAAATGAACTATTCTGAGGAGAACGAAAAAGGTCATTCCGGGTTTAAAGATATCTACGTTGACGGAAGCTCAGACCCAAAACCACAAGATCCACCCGTGACTTTCCAATCGCCTAATCCTATCATGTTCCAGCCAGGGCCTATACAAAGCTCTCCAAACATAAGCAGGCTTGAGACTATTGAAATGCATTCTAGGATAGTAAAATGGACGTCTTTGGTTTTGAGTATTTTTTCTTTCTTATATCTTTTACCTGGAGCTATTCCTCTTGTTGTAACATTTGTGTTCCCGATATTAGGCTTTATAGCTGCCCATAAATACAATGAGTGTCTTATCAAGTTTTATACAATTTACTTGATACTTATTAATATTGTCCAGATTATTGTCATGGCTGTTATTGGAGGTGTTGCTTATATTGTGTTTCAGTGCTTTGTCATGCTTGCAGAGGATATTATTTTGGTATATAGTATTAAACTTACAAAAGAAATATCAGGATTGACACAGAGTGAGAGAAATATATTAAATGGAATCCAAGCTAGGAGTATTAGTTAAATGAGGAGGTTTTAATAGATTTATGAGAAATAAGAAATGGGATTTTAATGTTTTGGAGATANGAGGTTTTAATAGATTTATGAGAAATAAGAAATGGGATTTTAATGTTTTGGAGATATTTTTGAATGCTTGAAGTGGCTTATTGAGACAATTTTTGGTTTGGTAGCTGCTAATTGTGTGATATACTTTATATCATTAACTTTTGACTGAGAATATCAGCGAGATATGCTTTTCCTTTGTCTTTCTTGTAGGAATTTTAAATTAAAGCGCAGTTTCCATACTTGTCAATATAAATTTTCATTTTATTAAGCAGCATTATTTTATATATATATTTGCGTGACTATAATGATCAAATAATAGGTAATTTGCACTTTTTATCTGATTTCATATAAAAACTACTTGAAATTGCATATTAAATCTATAAATTGTGATATTAGAAGATAAAAAATATAATAATCTAATCCCAGAGTCTTTTATATAACTCTGAAAATTGAGATTTCGACTTTTTACTGAAATTTGATTCACTTAAAAACTTTGGCAATCAAACTTTAATTTGAATTTTTGACATTATTCTTTATGACTGGGATACTTGAATAAAAGTCTTTATATGCCGTTGGAATTTTCCTCTGACATTTTCCTACAACAATTATCTAAAACTATTGCTAGATAAACTCAAACTTTTGTTTTCGCTTTCAATAAAATTCATTTAATATTCAAGAATGCTTTATATGTTTTGAATACCTCTAATTTAACGCTATTGGTTTAAAGGTCATAGATTAAGTGTTTGAAGTTATTTTGATATAGAAGAAGGGTGCTTATGGTGAGAAACAAATGAGTTTTTGATTTTAGAATAGTGGAAATTTATCCGTTGGGATATAAAAAGATATAAAGGATTTTATGAGAAGTTGAAAAGGGTAAAATCTAAAAGATTTTAGATTTGAAAGAAAGATTTAATCTTACAAAGCGCAAAATTATATTAATAAATCTGTAGGGTCTGCAAAATTCTCTAAAAAACTACTTCTAATAAAAATATACAAAACTTAACTAAAACCACCAAAATCTATATATTTCAAGCATATCTCTTATAATTTTTATGATCTACTATGATAACCTAAAATAATCTGCATATCTTACTCATAATTCATTTTACTATAAAAACTATCTAACAGCTTTATCTAATAAGTTAAATAATCTACTCAAAGTAATGGCTTATAAATATAAAGGTAGCTCATAAAATAATGATGCCAAAAGACAGTCCAAAAAAAGGTAGCGGGTATTGGTCAAATTCTAGTACGTCCAGCGATGACTCAAATAGAAAGCATTTTTTTATCTCAAGAAATTTTTTTTCACCTGAGCCTTCAGGCTTTCCAGCTCCAGTATTCCTGGAAAATAGACTAAGATAATAAAAGAATGCTTTATGGATTTTTTTTTAGATATAAAGATATATTAAGAGTATCAGGGCTTAGTTGGATGCCAATTTTTTTATAGTTTTTAAGATTTTTAATCTAATTAAGGGTAGGCTTTTATGTTTTTTGTGATAAGTTGATTGGTTTTTTTTTATCATTGGAGTTAGGACAGTAAGACCGTTAATATGTCTTATTAGGGCTGGATATAATATGAAATAATTGAATATACGATAGAAAATCATTATATTTGAAGAAGTTTAATAATTAATAATCCTGTGATATTTTGTAATAGCCTATGAAAATTATTAGTTTTAAGAAAGATTTGAATTAAAAAAGTTAGGCTTAATGCTTATAATCTATTTTAAAACTTTATTCTAATTATAAACCATAACAAGTCATAATTTTTCCGGTTAGTCCGATGGCAGAGATCAGTCGGAGTTAGTAAGAGAAATGAATTATTAGTTAAATATTTTAATCCTAAATATGATATTATATATTTTATTAAACCTATTGGATACAAAGAATCATAACGATTTCTGACACTTATTCTTGAAGTATCTCTTTCAAATCTCTTCTTAATTTACTAATATTTTTGAGGATGATATGCTAGTTTTGTAAGTATCATAATTAACTTTAACTGATCGTAATCTTTTTCAGTAGATGCACCTTTATTCATCTTAATTATTTTAGTAAGAGAATTTCTAGATAATTAAATTTATTCCAAAATCCTAATCAGTCCTAAACAAATAGTCTAAGATAAAATGGTGTCCAAAACAGATTATTATGAGCTTTTGGGAGTGAATGAATCGTCTACAACAGATGAAATAAAATCATCTTTCCGTAAGCAAGCTCTGATTTGGCATCCAGACAAGAATGCAGATCGTTTAGAAGAGGCTCATGAAAAGTTCAAAGCAATTCATGAAGCTTATTCTGTTCTGTCAGATCCTCATGAGAAAGCTTGGTATGACTCTCACAAGTCAGAAATCCTAACAGGGCATAAAGGTGAGGATATGGATCTTTGGAGTTATTTTAGCCCTACTGCATTTCCCGGAGGCTTTACAGACGCCCCTGATGGATTTTATACAGTATATGATGATGTATTTGAGGCTTTAAACAAAAAAGAAAATGCAGATGTGAAAGAAAAAGGCAAAATTGTAACACGCCCAAGGTTTGGCAAAGCTGAAAATACTTTCGAAAACATGAAATTGTTTTATAACTATTGGGGTAATTTCACCACAAATAGAACTTTCTCTTGGGCGGATGCTTATAACCCTAGCGAAGCCCCAAATAGAAAGGTTAGAAGACTTATTGAAGTTGAAAATACAAAAGAAAGAAACAAACAAAGAAAAGCTTATAATGATGTGGTTATAACATTGGTAGATTATATTAAAAAAAGAGACCCGAGATGGATAAGATTCACTGAAGAAGCACGTTTGGAGAAAATCAAAAAAGAAGAGCAAGATGAGATTATAAGAAAAGCTGAAGAACAGAAGCAAAAGGAATATAGAGAAGAATATCGTAAACAACAAGCTGAAAGATATGCTAAAGAATATAAAGAGAAGATGATTAACAAAGGAGAAAATGAGTCTAATGATGAAGAAGAAGAAATCAAACATTCTGATAAAGAGTCAGAAGATGAGTTGTTATGGTGTGATATTTGCAGGAAAAGTTTTGTGAATCAGGGCCAGTTAAATAACCATAACAATTCGAAAAAACATAAACAAGCTGTACAAAAAATAGTAAAAGAAGTTCAATTACCTGAAGAAGCAGCTTTAAAAAAGCCACAAAATAAAAAAACAAATGCTAAAGAAGAGCAAAAAAAACCTAACAAGGCTCAGCAAGAGGAAGAACAAAAGAAATCTAACAAAGCCAAGCAAGAAGAAGAACAAAAGAAATCTAACAAAGCCAAACAAGAAGAAGAGCAAAAGAAACCTAACAAATTTCAGCAAGAAGAAGAAAATAAAATAAATAAGAAAAAAAACCCTGATCCAGTGCATATTCAAGAAAGTGAAGATAGTGATAATAATGATGATAAGCATTTACTAAACTTTGTGAAAAGCAAAAAAAATCGTCAAAGAGAAGATTCAGATGAATTTGACCTTCCTGAGCCTATTAAAAAACCAGAGCCAAAGGTTGGAAAAAAAGAAAAACAAGAAAATATTGTTGAGGAAGAAAAGAAAATAGGCAAAGCTAAGCAGAAACGAGAAAAGAAAAAAGCTCAAGCCAATGTTTTGCTATGCAGAGTGTGTAAAAGTGAATTTGACACAAAAAATAAACTATTCACCCACTTAAAAGAATCTGGCCATGAAAAAGCTTCCTAAATGTTAATCTTTTAGCTAAATATAAATGGTAATAAGTATTTAGTCAGCATTATTCGATTTCAAAAGTTTGATTATTGTTATAGTTTTGTTTATTTGTTGTTGCTCATATATTAGGCATCTAAGGCCAAGCATGGTGAATTCGAAGACTGAAGGATTTACAGGGTTGTTTAGAAAAGCAGCTGTTATAGGAGATCGTCTGAGTCCTTATGTAGCTTTAGCTTGTGTGATTTCTGCAATAACCACTTTATTTTTTAGGTAATTTTATTATTGGATAATCTTATGGTTAGGAAATATCTTTATACATGGAATAGAACTTAAGCCCTTAAACTAGTTATTTTTTAAGTTTACTTTCATTATTTAAAAATGATTTATTTCTATAAATAAGAAGGCTTTTCATCAAGCGGCTACTCAATTTTGATAGTGAAGCATCTAAATGAGTTTTTTTATAGAATCTTTATGTTTGCCAACCATTTAAAAAGGGTAATCCAATTTTTTTCAAGGTCTCCATAAGTTGCTTTATAATAATTATGAAATTAATCCGTTAAAAGCGAAAATCTTTGTGCTAATATAGTTTTCTTTTAGCATATATAATACAATTCATTTTGCTTATCATTTTTTAATTTTCTCATAAATAATTGATAATATATTTAAAGGTAACTAAGACGACAGAATTATTACGATTAGTTTATTACAGAAATTTAAGAATCAAAAAAAAAAATTCATTGTATATTGTACTTGCAAATATTGCAAAGACTTATTGCTTAAACATAAATCTAGAAAACTACATAAGCATGCTAAAAAGTTGATTATATCCTAAAGATCATTGCTTCTGGTTGGCACTTCACTCTGAATTTTCCTAAATTCTTTAATAAAATCATAATTCGGCTCAACTTTCTTCCCTTTATAATCATTCACATCAAACTCTACAAGAGGCAAGAGTTCTTCTAATGCTCCATACTTATTAGCTTTTGAAGCTTGTGATGATGTGATTGTATTGTTGCATCTAGTAAAAGAATCTTTGACCATACAATTGATTAATCCTAATGAGTCTGCATTTGGGTCCCTAGAAAATGTTTCTTGTATCTCTTGAGCTTTCTTTTCCATGAACTGTGTGACAAGCACATAGCAGGCTGTTTCCTTACGAGTGTATCCTGACACAATTACCCCTAATGATAAGAGCAAGATCCACATTATTATTTGTATATAAAAATATCTAATATATATATAGCAATACAAAAAGCAAAAAAAGTTTTAAAACATATAATACAAATATTCACTGTAATATACAAAAAGTAGATAACAAATTTCGGATGTTTATTCTACCTATTAAATTGATACAGGAAGATAAAGGGATACTTATGATAGAATTGAGAAACTGAGAGTAGAAATTAAAGAATTAATTTGATTTGAAGTCCTTCAGGAACTTTAAAGATAGAGTTAATTATTGATAATAGGTACCTATTGAAATAAACGTCTTAAATTAACCTTTTAACTTCATTATAGGTAATACTATTTATTAAAGGATTTAACAAATAATAATTAAAGTATCAAATTACATAAAAATATAATTTAGCATTAATTAAGTTTTATAACTTTAACAAAATTAGATAAATTTTTATGAATCAGCATATTTTGACTTTATTTTTTGCCGAATATGCAAGTAAGAAATTTAATTTATAAAAGGAGAATGGTTTTTCTCTTTCTTTATATCTAGTTGGAAAATAATATAGATGCATGTCGAAAGGTGGCATGGCTAAGGACTTCTAAGCTTCAGGGTAATTAAATTCTAGTATTATCAAGTTTTTTCATTGTTTTAATCCCATGATCAATAAATTTCTTCAAAAATAATAATAGATTTTCTTGAAGGTTATGAAAAAAATTTAAATGCTTAATAAATCTTTTACCTACTGAATCAAACTCACAGAATTCGCAGTTTCTTAAAAAAAATATGTGCTTTTGATTCATAAAGTAATTAGCTTATTATTAGTTGAAGAAATAAATCCTAAAATTTTCATATAAAAACTTAGTGAAAAAAATATGATAGAGATAAGTTTAATATTCAAACACAAAAAATAAGTGGATATCTGGCTAGGTTTAAATATAATACGTGACATAAAGAAAGGACAATTATTAAGATTATATAGAAATCGAAAGAAGATATAAGAAATTCAAGTAAATTATTGATATCCAGTATATCAATTTGAAAATGTATCATCATCAACTTCTAATTAATTATCAAAAGTCTAAAAAAACTAAATTTCCTTGAAGAAAAACTAAAGGACAATTTTCCTTAAAACAATCTGTTCAATCTTGAATAGAGTATTATAATTTTTTATACTTAAATATGTTCGGGGTATTTACCAACAAAAATACATTCGGTCAAGAAATTGAAGCAGAAAATAGTGGAAGCGTTATTTCAAGAGAAAATGCATCAATCACTGCAAGAAGAGGCTCATTTTTTAGTCGTAGAGGATCTAAAACACAACAAGAAATTAAAATGCAAAGGGCATGCTCTTTAATAGACGAAGTAATTATCGATGAACAAGAACCACGTTTCAGAGAGAGAACTGAGTTTTTTCAAATGAAATTTGTAATTTTCCCTGATGATGCTTTTAAAATACTATGGGATATTTTGATACTTTGGTAATTTCTAATTAGTCTCATGCTATACACTTTATTTGTTGTACCTTTTAGAATAGCTTTTCCAGTTACTGATTCTAAGCCTTGGCTTGTTGCAGATTTGTTTGTTGACTGTTTATTTATGACAGATGTTGTTGTGAATTGTCTTAGTGCTTATTACATTAATGATGATGAGATAGAAACTTCTAACAAACAAATTCTAAAAAATTACTTTAAGACTTGGATGATTTTTGATATTTCAGCTTCAATTCCATTTCAATTGATTTTTGATAATGGTAACTGGAAAAGTTTGATCAGATTCGGAAGGCTTCCTCGGCTATACAGATTAATAAAACTAGCAAAAATAATAAGAATTCTTAAAGCTCAACAAGGTTTTCAAAAATTCATTGATAAGGTGGGACTTAATTTCAAAATTCCTCTTGCTTTAAAGCGCCTTTTGTATTTTTTAATTGTTTTTGGGATTATATGCCATCTAATCACATGTCTCTGGTATTTTGCTTCTACATTACAGGATAACCAATATGATAATTGGGTTAATAAGTATGGAATAGAAAACTATAGTATTTTCAATCTATACACTGCTAGTCTCTATTGGACTGTCACAACTTTAGCAACAGTTGGTTATGGAGACATAGTCCCAGCTAATAGTGCAGAAAGAGGAATTTGTATAATAGTTATGCTTGGAGGAGTGTTTTTTTACTCTTATACAATAGGAACTATTACATCACTTATGACTGATATGGGAAAGAAAAAGGCTAAACTTGCTCATAAGCTTTTGATTCTTCAAGACATAGACAAAAACTATTCTATCGGCAGTAGATTATTCAAAGAAATTAAGTCGGCAATGGAATTTGACCAGTCGCGATTTGATAAAGAAAAAGATGAGATGATTGCTTCTTTACCCAAAAAACTTGCTCTACAGCTAAATTTATATATGAATAAAAAACTTGTAGAAAAAAACAAATTTTTTAAGGGACGGCAAATACCTTTCATCAGTACGGTTTTAACTTGTTTAAGACCTTTGAGAGTTAAATCTAAAAACCGTCTTTTTGAAAAAGGTGAATTTGCTACAGATATGTATTTTGTTACGGTAGGTGAACTTTCTCTTTATGATACCTTTAATGCTTCAGAAATCAGTTTTATGGAAGTTATTGAAGGTGACTATTTTGGTGATGTCGCTGTAATTCTTAGTATACCACATGAATATAATGTAAAAACAGTTAAAGATACTCAACTTCTTGTTTTGTCAAGAGACGACTTGGTAATAAAAATATTAAATATTGATGATAATCTTAAGAAAGACTTGAATGATAAAGCTAAAGCGAGACAAGAATATTTAAATGAAAAAAAAGATAAAGCAGTTTCTGAGTATATTAGGAATAAAAACCTTGTTAAAAGTGTGGCTAATGAAAAAAAGTCAGACTACAATGGAGCAATTTATAGCTATCAAAGTGAGCAAAATACAAGAAGGCTGAAAAAAATAAGAAATACTTTAACACCAAAAGCTCAAACCATGCTAGAATTTGCCAATGTAGATAACGAGGTAGATATTCTTAAAAGCAATTTAGAATTTTTAAAAACTGCGGTTAGTAAGTTCCAAGAACAAATCATAGAAAATAAGTATGTTAGACCAAAGGAAAAACATAAAGAGTTTACTTCAAGATTGATGATGCCTGTGGCTAAAAGCTTGCAATCTCATATTTTTAAAAAAGTTCCCCCAGAAGAATCAATTAAGCTTCAAAATATATCTAATGAAAATCCATTTGAATATGTCCAAGATCAAAGCAATAATTTAATGAATGACAAAGAATTGTCGATGAAAATCAATATAGAAAATTCTGAAGGAGATATTGTAATGCTAAAAAGTGGTAATCCAAAGAACGAAAATGAAAAGGATAAAAGCTTTCCAGTAGATTTCATTCTAAACCCTGGCTTAAGTCCTAGTAAATAGTTTATAGTTTGATTTATAAAATTAGAAATGAAATAGTTAATATGCTTCGGTATGAGTCTTAGTCGCATGAAATGATAGTATTTTTTTTTTTTAATGAGTAAATAATCATACATAATTTCAAGAATTTAGCAATCTTTTTATAGCTGATATTTCTGTAATGACAGATAAACTAATAGTTGTATGCACTTATAAATATGCTAATGTGCATTTTAATAAATAATGCTCATATTATTTTAGAATTATACATTACGATTATGCGAAAGATACTGAAAATATCATAAACAAATGTTTACATCCATACATAATTCTTTCCAATGTATAAAAAATAACAAATCTTAAAACTGTATCTATTATCTAATATATAGGGCATATTTTTAATAAGTTAAGTCATGAAAATAAACTAAAATCCTTAAAAATTACTTTATATTTATTAATTCAAATCTCTCACTTATAATATTCTTCATACTTATGCTTTTCATTTAGTTGCATTGGAATTTAAATCGTAATGCATGAATTACATGATGCAAACTTTTCTAAATCACATTAATTGAATAAACCACTCTATAATCTTTAAGGGATAACAAAAAATAATATATGCCACAAGGACATGAAGAAAAATTTGCCAAGGTAATGAAGAACTCTTAAAATTTAAAGATAATCACTAATGATGAAAAAAAATCTATCAAACTTTTACTATAGTAAAATTTGGTTGATTAATACATTCTATAGACTATCTAAAGTTCTTGTCAGTTTGGAATTTATCTATATAGCAGAATTAAATGTAATAAGTATAATATTAAATGCCAACTAATAGTAAAAGATGCTAAAGTCAAACCCAAGACTGAAGCTTTATAGATATAAAATCAATTAAATCTCCAGTGCAGTGTAGAAATCTTTCAATAGATGAGAAAAAAGCTATTTTAATAATAAATATGAGATCTCGTAGCAGGTCCCGAAGTCCTCCTATCCCGCAATTTCCCCTGATTCTCTCATTTCCCGCTTTAAATTTGAACGAAGATATAACTCAAGTCAAGTATGAGATTATTAAAAAATTTGACGTAGACAGATTGCATATATCAGATGAAGTGCCTATTGCAGATGGAACTTATCGCTTCATTTATATATATAGCGATTCGCTTAGGGCAAAATTAGATAGCCTTAAACTAATTCTTGAAGCAGTATATCCCGAAAGAGGTACAGGAGAGGTCAATATTTCATTTCAAAACTTAATAGACCCAAATAGCATCATAAAGCATTGCTCACGAGGACATGGAGGGACTATCCAGATTTTACCTGAAATAAAAGGGTTTCCTGAGAGACAAGCTAAAATAGTTGGTAGACTCACAGATATAGAAAAAAGCATCAAAGAAATACATGGTTTTTCTATTGACAAAAGACCTAGCCCAGAACCAAAGCTGTCAGATTTAGATAAAAATAGCATGAAATTTATCATTCCTGAAGACTGTGTTAGTAAATTTACAGGACGTGGAGGAGTTTTTGTTAGAAGGCTCAAAGCTGATTATGAAGTTGAAGTAAAAATTATGAACTGTCAGGGTTCTCCTTGCAAAGATACTGATAATATCATTGCTTTATCAGGAAAGCACCGTCATGTTAAGAAATCTATAAAACAAGTAGTAATTCAAATTTTAGAGGCTTTAGATGTAACTGGTGCACCAGAGCAAACTCTAAAAGTTCTTATTATGTCAGCGCATGTTAAAGAACTTATAGGACCTCAGGGTTCAATAATAAAAGATATATCGAAAAAATCAGGCAACGCCAAAATCAAAGTGCTTTCAGATAGCGAAACAGAAAAAAATCAAGAATTTACTATTGTAAATATTGACGGATCATCAGAATCAAAACAAGCAGCAGCATGCAAAGTATATGAAGTACTCTACAAAGGGGAAAAACCAGTGCCAAGACCTAACAGCCCAGATGAAGATGAATTGAAAATTTTTGTAAGCGTTCCTGATCAATACGTAGCCCGACTTATAGGCAAAAATGGAGAAAATGTTAAAGCTATTATGAGCAAGGCTAAATGCAAAATTAGTTTTCAAAAAGCCCCGATTGATGAATTACGATCAACTGAAGGAGAGAAAGTTCGCATGTGTTATGTTAGTGGAAATAGTTATTCTATATCTAAGGGTGTTAAATTACTCTTAGAACAAATATCAAAACTTGAATCGATTTAGATTATTAATATGACTAGACTTATAACAACAGACACGATTGCATTACCTAAATATGAGGCTTGCAAATTTACTTCTAAACTATGAAGGCTTTCTAGTCAAGTAGCAATTTTCCAACAATTCTTTAGGCTTTGTATAATTTGTAACATTGATGTGAAAATATTTAAATATAATTTATTATGTAAATAATTGGAATCAATTGTTCAATCTATGTATTTACTTAGAAAGAGTTAGAACTAAACACAGAAATAGAATTTGTTTTAAGTGATACTATAAAAATACTTATCAAGATTCGGGCAATTTTTCATTATCCCTAGATCTAAAAATTAATAGCAGTGATATGGATTCAACAGCATGATGAGGTTATAGAATTTGTAAAATTGTAAGATACATATTAAAAAGCCGTAATACTTTTTATATGCTAACAGCAACTTTACAAGACAGTCTAAGAAAGTTCAATCTAATTGATGGAATCAGAGAAAAAAGAATATCTTTCAAAATAATTAATGGGGCAGAGTATGCTTAAGAATAGAAAGAAATGTAGAGAGATGGATATGGGGAGCAGATCTTGACCTGATGAAACTTTTTACAAAGGTTTATGGATTAATAGTAAAATTGAAGGAAGACAAAAATTTTACATGCAGATTGGAATTTTTATGAAGGAAGTTCCCAGTATTCATTAGCCATCTTTAATAATTTTTTTAAGAGATGCTTTCTATATCCTACTTTACTCAGAGTAATTCTTACTATTCTATTTGTAAACAAGTCAACAAACTAAAAATATTTATTATCTAATCCTATTTTGAACAACATGAGCAGCTTCAATAATAGGTTTATCAACTCTTTCAACTGGTGGCCTATTCAGCTGAATTCTATTATTTACAACTAGTAATGGATTTGGTCCAGACATGACATCTTCATTTACAGAAACACCATCAAGATACTGTTTTAGCAGGCTCTTGAAAAATTGATTTTCTTTTTCCAGCTGTTTTTTTTGTTTTTCTATTGCCAGTTTATCTAATAAAACTTTGTTAAACCTTTTGTAAAAATTTTCAAGAGCAGCAAATTCATCATATGCATATTCAGGATTAAGAAATTGAAGTATTTCCTGTAATTGAGCAAGATTTTGTATAGGTGCTTCAATACGATCATTCTCTAATAACTGTTTCTCCTCACTTAATGCTTCAGGATCAGATGCATAGAAAGGGATAACTTTTTCTCTTTCTGTCTCAAGTTTTCTACATAATTCAGCAAGTTTTAAAATTTTTGAGCCAAGATTTACTTGGTCTCTTAACTTGCTTGTTGTGTCTCTTGAATTATTAATAAGCAAAGTTAACCTTCTCACTTCTTCCTCACGAAATTGTATCATTTTGTTTTTAAGTTCGTGATAATGTCTTGTAACTGTATCAAGCTCATTTTTCAATGTTTGGTTTCTTACTGCGCATTCTTTTTCTGTTTTCGCTGCTTCAGTTTTAAGTTTTTCTATTGTATTTTTATATGCCTCAACTTGTCTGTGTAGCTTTTCAATATCCTTAGACGCTTCTTGATTTTTTTGCATCAAAGTATAAAACTGATTGTGTAAATCTTTAGAACCTTGCTGATAATTAGCAAAATTCAATTCAAGTTCTCTTTTTAAATCATTAGTCTTGCTTTCTAATGTTCTTTGAAGGATACTTGTTTCTTCGTTTCGTTTGCTACTTTCTAAATTGCTTTCATGGTCAGATTTTAGTTTGTCTTGTTTGGATTTTTCTTCTTCTTGCACTGCATGAATAACATCTTGCAGCTCTTTTTTTTCATATCTATGAGTTTCAACAATTTCTTGTCTTTCAAGAGTAAATTCTTCTTCAAGTATTCGAAGATCTCTTTTAAATTCTTCTTCTAAGCCTTGCAATCTAGTTTCTTGAAGATAAAGAAGACGATCAACATGTATCATATAATTTCTTAATGCTGTCTGATACTGTTCTTCTGCTTCTTCAAGGTCTCTATCAAGCATCTGCATAACTGCATCTTTAGAGTCAACTTCTCTTTCATGGTTTTGTGAAAAAATTTCAATTTCTCTTTTAAGTTCGTCAGTTTTTGCCATTCTCATGATTTTTCGCCATTCAGTTAGGAGTTTTTTGTTATTAAAATTGGTGATTTTTTGTTCTTCTTGTATTGAATTTCTTAAATGCTCTCTTTTTCTTTTACGAAATTCTTCTTCATTTTTTAGATCTTCTTGTTGTATTTGGACTTTTATGCGTCTCACACGTATATCTCGCAAATCTTTTGGGGCACGAGTTGAGCGCCCTTTTAACAATTTTCCAAGTAAGACCATTTATATAATTTGAAGACCTTAAATATAAACATAATTTAAAAGTTTTTTTATTTAACCTCGTAATATTTTAAATTAAGAGCAGTTTATGTAAAGTAGATTAGTTTATTAGAAAATAATAATTCAATTACTAATTATTTTTTTATTAAAACCTTGAAAACTTTCACTTTTCGAATATAAAATAAATAAAAGCTGAATGATCAAGAAATATATTTTTAAAAGTAATCTGATATAATGCATGATTATATTTAGATAATTAATAAAAATTATTTTCTTTACTATTGGCTGTAAAAAAACTTAAAGTAGGCTAGCTTCCTGATTACGAAAAATAAGAAAGTAAAATAAGTGAATTAATGGTAATGACAATCATAATGTTGAAATATTTATGATGAGTCTTCAAAATAATAATCAATCACTCAGAAATTACCCAGATTAAAAAATTATGTCATTTTTTTATATTATTTATAAAATACAGTATCTTTTATAGAAAATATATTTTCTAAGCATAATCTTGAAAGATTTTCAAATTTGTTGATTTATATTGTTCTATATAAATATCATTCAACTAAAAATAAACTTAATCTTTCAGTAATAGCCAGAAGTGTTAAGCATGCTGCACCTCATAATTTTTATACCCTAGCACTCTAATTTCTTTATGGGTGGAGTTATAAATTTAATCAACGTTATGCTGCTTTTTCTATTCTTTATCCCATAAAACGATACGCGCTAATGAAAAAGTTTTAGTTATTTCATTCGAATATTCTTGAATTTGGTTTCTATTNATTTCATTCGAATATTCTTGAATTTGGTTTCTATTTCGTATCTTTCAGTTTTGCATTCGTACATTCTTCAATAACTTATCTTTCATTTTTATCTAATGCTGATTCATGCTTTAATATCTTAAGTATTTGCAATATTTTGCAAAGTTTGATTCTGATCTAATTTGTAAAATCAGCCCTGTCACCAAAGTCATACTTGAGTTATAAGTTGAACATATAAGCAGCATTTTTATGTTTCTATTTTCCATGATAGTTATGTATAAGCAAATGATAAATCTCAACTTTTTATATCAAACATCATATTTATCTAATACTAATAAACTTATTGAATTAAACTCATGAATTAATTCCCCATATGCCCTTTTATTTTTGCTTTAAGATTCTCATATTCTTCAGTATCCCAAGAATTAATCTGAGATTCATTGGATTCTATTGCTTTTATAATTTTTTCATTACTAGCTCTAAAATCTTCTGTGCTCTTGCAATTATCATGAATATATTTATGAAGCTCTAATATCCCATCAAGTAATTTTAAATACTCAGGTCTTTCTTTGTAAACCAATGGCCATTCCAAAGATATACTTTTATTAGGACTAATTTGCATTGTAGCAAGATTATACCCATCATATTCCATAATTTGTTCAGGGTAAATGAGATGAAATGCCTGATCATATATGAATAATGATATTATTGGATAAAACTCTTCAGGAGTTTTTGGCTTGTAAAAATTATTATTCAATTCATTATTTCCTTGTGAATATAGATTAATGCAAACATTGTAATTATCAGCAATTGTCATGAGATCAATATTATTTAGCATAAGCTGTGCATACTGTTCAAAAAAAGGATAATTTGATTCAAGAAAACTATAAAGTAATTCTATTATCTGGTGATTAAGTTTAGTATTCCCTAAAGAAATCAAATAATCAAAATATTTTTCAAACTCTGAGTAATAAGATGCATTCATCATATCAGAAAGTTTTTTTTTAAAAACATTACAGACTCCGCTCTTTGGAAACCTAATAATTGTTTCACATAATCCAATAAAAAGATTCCAGTAATAAGGTTTATTTGGGTTGTCCAAAAAATACCATTTTAAATTCATTTCATTAAAGTTCTCAAAAAATGTTCTTTTTATACATGTTTGAGTTTTTTCACTCTCGATATTTTCGACTGCATTATAACTTTGAGATTGATCATGATCTGAAGTAGGTAAAGAAGAAATTTCTGATATATTTGTATTTCTAACTCGGTCATTTTTGTGTTCAAAAATATCATTTTGTTCACTATTTTCTTTTAGAGATTTAGATCTAGTAATATTTTCACAAAAGTCACTTTCATCATCTTCTTGAAGATTGAGTGTATGATTTTTACACTTACTTTCTTCAGTATAGATTAAATCAATTTCTGCACGAATGATTTTATTTTTGATAGTAACAAATACATTTTTACCTTCAAGTGCCTTGATTTCTTCTAATTTTAGATTGCCTATATTAGATCCTTTAAAGAATACAAATTCTTTATGTATATGAAAAATAGTATTGGTATCATCTTTCATCAATATAAAAGTTGTATTTTTATATTTTTCCCCAATTACTTCAAAGGCCTGTAGCTTATATTTATAAAAGCTGCCTTCATCTATAATCCTTACTTCAAACAATGAATCATTATTAAAGAAAATAAGTGCTGGCTTATTCATCATATTGGGAAGTTCTTTTAAATTAATAACTTTTCCTTTCTCATATATTTGATTTGATAGTGCTTCATATTCTTGAAGATTATCACTTACATTGACAACCTGTTTTTCATTATTAAAACTTTTTAAAGATCCAAAATATACTTCTAGCTTGATATTGGGATTAATAGCAACTTCTAGGATATGCTTACCTTGAATTTTTATCAACACAGACGCATTTTTAACTATAAGAGAGCTTGGAGCAGGTAAACTTCTAAATTTGATAGCTTCTTTATTGAATGACTTGGTTAAACCCTCACAAGAGAGCTTTATAAAAACAATATTCCCCTTCACATCATTTATCAGCGCCCTAATTACATGTGTTTGCTCCATAATTTTATTATACTTTTAATAACAACTAAAAAATATCTACAATTAAGATTCCTGCATTTCCCTGTATATAATCTTCTTTACCCAATAAATTTTATATGATCTAAGAATTCAAATGGAAGAACTAGCTTGTATCATCGAGTTTCTTGGGGCCAATATTTCTAACTATGATCAAGGCAAAGCAATAGAAGTTCTTAAGAGTCAGCAATATGAAAAATGCAAAAACCTTCTCAACAATAAAAATAAACTCAAAATTGAAGAAATTAATAAAGACTTTGAAGAAAAAGTCAAATTGTTGAGGACACTTAGATAAAAAATCAGTCATATAAAATTTTTAGTTAAGTTCAAGTGATAAATATTATTTGAGACTTATTAATGAAACTATGCATAAAAGAATTGATTTTATTAAGTGCTTAAAAGAGGAACTTAAAGAAAAATAATGCAATCATTTATTTCAATTCATCACTTATGAGCTTTATCGTATAGAAGAGTTTGCGAAAAAAGAAAACTATTTTTTATACAGAATTATCTAAAATATTTATTATGAATTTATGTATAAAATCTTTNTTGCGAAAAAAGAAAACTATTTTTTATACAGAATTATCTAAAATATTTATTATGAATTTATGTATAAAATCTTTGTATATAAATCAAAAGATATAACATGAGAAAAATACGGGGATATCATTGTTTGAATAAAACTAAATAAACAACTTCATGGTGTTTTTTAAGTAAAGTGCTGTTTAGTAATAGTATAAAATTAACTATTTATGTGCCTTACTGAAAAAATAAGTGTATATATTATAAGATAATAATAGGAAAATCATTTTTATCTTTGAAGAGAACTTGTAGTTGTATAATATGCAACAAGCGTTTAATCGTAATTTTAGCCAAAATAAAAAATGCAGAATTTGTGGAACTGTAATGTTA